>CAUYON010142936.1:0-22671 GCA_963573935.1 Arctocebus calabarensis | reverse complement strand
CTGGTTTTATGTACAATTTGAAATATTTTATCAAACTGGTTAACATAGCCTTCATGGCACTTTCTTAATTATTGTGTTCGGACCTTTATATTCTGTATTTAGTAAGTTTCACCTGTACGCTTCTAAGATGCACCTTAGGTGTGGTCCCACCAATTACCGTCCCTCCACCCATCCTCCCCCTTCCCCTCCCTTCCCTTTCCCCTTTCCCTGTATTCTTGTGCTATAGTTGGGTTACAGCCTTCATATGACAGCTATAAATTAGTTTCATAGTAGGGCTGAGTACATTGGATACTTTTTCTTCCATTCTTGAGATACTTTGCTAAGAAGACTATGTTCCAGCTCCATCCATGTGAACATGAAAGAGGTAAAGTCTCCATCTTTCTTTTGGTACCCTGGGTGTGTGGTTTTTTTGTTTTTTTGAGACAAAGTCTGACTCTGTCACCATGGGTAGAGAGTCATGGTGTCAGAGCTCACAGCAGCTCTGACAAAGTGAGACTCTGTTTCAAAAAAAAAAAAAAAAAGAAAGAAAGAATGAATGAAAATTAAAAAGAATCCTACAACTCTACTATTTTTTTCTCTATCTCTACTATTCAAAGAAAAAATAGATTCTCCTTCAGTGGCAGCTGCATCTGTTCTGTAGAACATTTGTATCTTTGCTTTCTCAAGGACCACTTTGTACCGTGCATCTTACTTTATTTTCAAAGTAATGTTCCCCTATTTTATCCAAATAATCTCAAATGTCTTCTTTGGTAAAAAAGAAAAAACTTTTTTCCTGAAAATCCTTATTAATTGTAGGTAATAGCCTTACTTTTCTCCCTACAACCACATTTGCAGAAAGAGAGGTTGTACTGGCAATCTACATTTTTTCACCTCTGATCTCTCCTTAATACACTCCAATCAGCTTTTGTCCCCACTATCCCAATCAAATTTATCTCCCAGAGGATCCCAATGGTGTGCTTATTCCCACATCTTCTGGTTATTTTTCTAGATTTCAGCTTTCTTGAGTACTGAGCATTTAACATGATCAAACACACCTTCTTCGTGAGATTCTCTCTTCGTTTTAGTAGACGAAATCACAGACTCCCAATTCTACTTCACTTCAAATTACGGATGAGCAATATCCTTTCTCAGCAATTCACTGGAAAACTGATTTTTCAGAATCTTCAACAAAATGAAACTGTTATAAACTACAGGTAGACAATGGAAAATAATTTTAGCAAAGAATCTGATAAGTCCTCTATGTGGAAAGTCCATAATTGTATTTGACATATTTAGTTTAATTTGATAGATTACTATTTACTATTACAAAACGCTCTCAGCAAACACTGCTTCCATATTATCTGACTCTCCTTAAATATTCGCTTTCCTCAAGATTTCATTCTAAGCACCCTCTTTGCTCTAGAACAGTCTTGAACAGGTGCATCAGGACGAAATTTGGCCCTGCACAGCTTTACTAAATTAGCACAGCGATTGAAACTTTCTGTGCCCAACAATAAACTTATTGTTACATCTCTTGTCCAATTAAACACCCCTTCCCAATACTCATGGGCGGTCACAACTCCCCCAGCCTATAGCCTTGATGACATCATTGTTTACCCCTAAACTTTCTACCCTTACATCTTAGTGATGACCATGTATTTAGCCATTTCAGCTCATATGTTTATCTTCATCTTACTTCCTCTATTCACCACTCTTTTCTTTAGTTCATCCTAACATTTCAACCAGATTCTTGCCAGCACATCAAGAGTGGTCTTCCTCCCACTGGTCTTTCCCCAAAACCTATACCTAAAATGGATGTTTCTACAATGAAAATGTGATTTTCCCACTCCTTTCGTTACAACCCGTAAATAGCTGCAGGATGTATTCAAAATAAAATACAAACGTTTAATTTTGACATAAATGAACACTTACATGGTCTGTCTTTGTTTCGGTACATTTTATCACAAGCACAGAGCGGCTTTGTAAATGGGCAGTTGTGGGTTTTCCCCAAGTCCATTCTGCCTCTCTTCTAGAGAGAGTTTATTTAGCTCTAGTTTATTATAGAGTTTATTTAGCTGGGCACAGGGCCCCCTCTGTTACAGACTGCATATTCTAGCCTCCCCTGTAGCTAAGTGTGGCCATATAACCATGTTATCACCAATTGAAGATGAGTAGAAATTATGTATGATACTTTTAAAAGATTTCTTTAGAGAAAATTGCTGTAATCTTCTCTTTTCCCTCCCATAGACTAGAAAGTAGACAAGGAGCTGAGTCAGTGTTAGTTAAACAAACGTTCTCCAAAGATCACTTTCCACCATTTTAAAACTAACACATGATGTAAACTTCATCAACTTAAATAGTTGTAATTCATCTTCAACTTAGATGTAGCATGATAAATTCCTTTTTTCCTTCATTCCAGCTCATTAATCAGTTTAACAAAGTAAGTTATGCAAAGTGATTCCCTCCACTGTAATCTCCTAGGAGGAGCTTTTCCCTGTCAGTTATTTTGCCGCCAACCTTAAGCCTTCATAAGCCTACATGGACCTTTACCATTAAGATATTTACATGCCATTCTAATACCCAAAGGATTATAACTGACATTATCTAAATCAGGAGCAGGGGAACTTTTCATGTTGGAAGGCTGTGTTAATTTAGCTGTAATCAAACAGGGCTGAATCTGAGAAACTTCTATTAGATATACTTAATAATATATATTATTTTGTAAAAAATCTAACTACTATGTACTTAACAATTTTGAAAATTAAAACTATTAATTGTAAAGTTAGCTGAGTGTTTAATGATTTTCTTATGTCTGCTTTCTGTTGGAAAGCATTTAAATATTTGGTTGCAACACAGAAGTCTAAAGTTCCAGTTGATCCTCTAGATGGGTGTCAGTCATCTATGACATTATGGTATCCTTATTTGTGTTCGGTAGGAGAATGTAGAATCACAGCAATAAGGGTTTGAAGAGCAAGATTGGAAAGCATTTTCAGGCATGTTGCCAAAAGCATAGGTATTCTTCTGGATTTTTCCATATTTCAATTGGATCTTTCTTTCTTTCTTTTTTTTTTTTGTCTGGGGCCGGGTTTGAACCCTCTACCTCCCATATACGGGGCCAGCACCCCACTCCTGTGGTCCACAGGCGCCACCCTCAATTGGATCTTTCTTAACATCAAATGACGACTTTCAATGTCATTTACTGAGAGCTAACCAATTCTATCTATAATTCTTTAGTTGCCTATGTCAAATAGGTGAGGCTGAAATGGCAATTTGAGTATGAGTCATGATTCTCCAAGTCAGTGAATCTTTCATTATATTCCCCAATTAATAGGTCTATTAACAGCTGCATATTCTTCACAGGTATCGCATATATCATCCTGTTCATCAATGACTTTTGCTAACAGAGGAAAATGTTCATCTGTGATTTCCTTTGGAGGAAGTGTTTTGAAGAAAAGATAGCTTTTTTTTTTTTGGAATGCTTGGATTTTTTTGCCATATATCATATATACACTTAGTTTTACCTTGCAAAGAAATATGCAAGTCATCCTCAGTTGACTTGATTTCACATAGGAATGCCATCTTTTTTATAAAAATCTGCTTTCAATAATTCACATTGCAGATTCTGTTATTCATAAAATTTAATTCTCTTTTCTCACAGAAATAAAATTTTGGCTAACAACCGTCCTTTCTGATGCACTTGAGAATGGTACAGTAAATCCACATGGAATAACTCATTGTTTAACTTTCACAAGTTATAAAAATGTCTATTCCATGTTTTATTTTCATGAATATCATTAATAATACAACTTTTTGCAAAATATCACTTAAAATAGTAGCATTAGCAAAGAGATTTTGCTGATGCAAGATTTAATGAAAAGAAATGAGAGTGTCTGAATCTGTTAATAATTTCTTTATCTGTACAATAAACCCTTCACGTTTTCCAGTCATGGAAGGTACTCCATCTATACACATACTCATCAAATTTACCAAATCCAGTCCAACTTCACTACATTAATCTGGAAAGTTGTTGAGGGTATCTATTCCCTATGTTCTGTTTGCAAGAACGCCCAAAGTGACTAACTCTTCATAGCTAAAAAAAAAAAAAAAACTTCTGTTATGACCCAAATGAAGTATAAAACTTACACCTAGTCAGTATCAGTTGATTCATCAAAAGTGATTGTATAATATATACTTTGCTTTTGAAGTTTGCATGAAGTTGTTCTGTTAAGTTGAAGGGTAATTCCTGGTGTCAGTGAGTTATATGGTTCTTGAAAAAGGCAGTTGTTTGTACTTTGAAAGGTTATTGGAGTCTAAAAATCCTACAACTACAACAATGCATTCTTTCACAGTTTCTACATTATTGAATGACTTTTCTCTTTTTCCTTAAGCATACAAGGTAATTCATAAATTTCTCCAGTAGCGTCATTTTCCCCGTCTTATCGCGGCTTAAAAGAATTGTCTTTGCTTTTGCTTTTCTTCTTTTAATTTCTGCAATACAACCTTTCTTCTTCTCCCTCTAAAGTATTTGTGGTCCTTATGAGGGTCATAATGCTGATAACCATTGAACTTCTTTTAGGTTGACTTTGTACTATCATAAAGCAAGCAAATCATCTTATCTTTAGCAGAAACAAGATGACGTTGCAGGCTCGGTGCCTGTAGCTCAAGCGGCTAAGGCGCCAGCCACATACAGCTGGCAGGTTCAAATCCATACTGGGCCTGCCAAAAATGGCCGGGCGTTTTGGCGGGCACCTGCAGTCCCAGCTACCTGGGAGGCAGAGGCAGGAGAATTGCTTGAGCCCAGGAATTGGAGGTTACTGTGACCTGTGAGGCCAAGGCACTCTACCCAGGGCGACAACATGAGGCTCTGTCTCAGGAAAAAAAAAAAAAAAAAAAAGATGATGTTGCAATTTCCAATCCTCATTGAAAAATTGGTTTTCTTCCCTTAATATTCCCTTAGTCTTCTTTGATATGAAGGGCTGTTAAGCAGATAGAATTCAAGATTTCTCACAGTAGTGTCACCTGCCAGGCGGGGAAAGGTAGAACTAAACCATGAGCGTAGCAGCCTTGGATTAGCCCTTCTGGCTCACTAAGGTTCGAATACTGCCAGTCAATCCGGGAGGACAACTTTGTTGAAACTTGTTTTATTCTTCAATGTTTGACATATGTTCATTTTAAAAATAAAATAAAAATATAAAAGATGCACAAAATGTATTAATAAAAATAAAAGGATTTTGTTCTATAAAATTTGGATTTAGTGAAAAAGCCACATCTAACGACCGAGAAGGCCACATGTGGCCCTATGGCTACAGGTTCCCCACCCCCGATCTAAATACTACCATCTTCCTTTAGCATAAAAGACATCTATTTTCCTTGAAATAAGAAGAAAACAAGCAGGTATTAAAGACGTGGAGTGTATTTTGAAATCGCTCTATTCAGCCTTTCATAGTCTTACTAACTCAATAGGCAATATTCAATCATCTTTTGTATTTCTATTACTCAAAAGTGGATTATCATCTATTCTGAGCTCTAATATCTCCTGGTTCTTGAATTTAAGAGTGGAAGATATTTGCAAACAATTGGACAGATAGATTTTATATTATTCCACTTTCTTGAATTTAAGAGTGGAAGATATTTGCGAACAATTGAACAGATACATTTTAATTTATTCCACTTTCTTCCTACTTTTAAATATATGTATATGTACACACACATACATAAAATATATATTGGTATAAAACATGTCTGAAGCCATATAAACACAGATACAGGTAAAGATATAGATAGCTATTTTTAAGGTTTTTTTCTTTGTTCTTTGTAAACAGACTAGATCAAACCTGCAATATCAATAATAGTTATTTTTATAATGTTCAATTTCTAGAACTTGTTCTCTATAGGTACTGACTTGTTATAACTTGGGACAATCTTATCATAAAATTTAATGAGAGGAGTGGTTCTGAAATCTGAAAATTAACATATTAATATTTGTGAACTAATAGAATTTAACTTCAATATTGATAACTTTAAATTCAATGTAACAAGAGAAAGACACTAACTTTACCAAAAATAATAAATCTTGAAAAAACAGATACATTTTTATATTAAAGAAGGTTTGTGAAAAGATAACTTGGTACTACAGGAAAGGAAGGTTATATCTTTGTCTTTTAATAAACTTCACCCCACCCAAGACCTGAAAATGTGTTAGGCATATAATTCATTTTTTAAAAAAATTTTTACAGAGAAAATTTATAGACTTCCTCTTATTGTTCTCTAATGTGAAGAAATAGTCCCATTGCCATTATCTGCTTAAGCGAAATCAAATCATTCCCAACCTTCTCTTCCTCAGACCAAATCACCCCAATTTCCTTCCTCTTTTTTTATTAGTTGAATTTTAATCACTTTTTGGAACTCAACTGCAATGCTATAAAATGTAGCCTCTAAGAAAATTAGAGTGGTAAGATAAGAAGTTAATCTAAACTGTATGTGGATGAAATCCAGACCATAGCGAGCATTTCATGGTTCTTGTTTATTGTAATATCCACGACATAATAAAAAAAGTCACTGTATTACATTTAAATTCAACATTACTATTTTACTGTATCCAGCACTCATGCTAGCTTTCTTAACTATAATTTATTCACTATAGTATTTCTCCCCCTATTTCATGATTACCAGGTTTTTGTGTTATAATCTATATTGTTAGGTATGCCCAAAATTATATTTTTTAATGTCTTCTTTCCTTCCAAATTTTATAGCTCCATATATATTTGAATTTCCCTTCTGACCCACCCATTTGAATTCACCTTGATTAGTGAGAATGAAGTTTAGGTTTTACATTTGTACTAACTTATTCAGTCCATGGACAAATTCCCCATATATTCTACTTTTCTGTCAACTCACTGATCTTTACAAAAATAACCAACTTTAAGCATATAGGCCAATGAATTAGAGAAAATTGCCATTTCCCAGACTGAATCAGCATAAACAACTCAACGAATCATAGTAATAGTTGATAATGTTGAAAATCAGTTTAAGACCAACTTCCCAGTTGTCAAATCTTGCAGTGGGTTATAATATTGAAGAATGGGATTAGAGGGGATTTGGATTCTTTATAAAATGACCTAATTATATCTGCCTTTTCAGACAATGTCATCCTTTTAAACAACATATAAGTGACAGTCCTCATTCCCCTCCTCCTCTGTGACAGGCCTAGCCTTTTCCTTCTAATTGTCAATGTTAAAAAGTCATAATAAATTACAACAGCATGACTACATTTGATAACCTTATTAACTTATTAATGTAGATGTGGATAAAGAAAATCCCATCATGCCTTGGTCTCAATATTCTTTTTCATTAATGGCGTATGTACCAGACAGGCTACAAGTGTTAAACTTCACAGAAGCACAGATGCTCAGTTTGGATAAATGTTTGAGACCATCTAATTCAATTCCTAGTGTGATACTTAAATTCTTCTAATTCACTATCTCTGGAAGCAGTCTATTTTATTTTCAGATGTTTCAACGTTTTCCTGTGTTGAAACAATCATCAGCCACAGAAGCAGTTTCACACTTGGGCCCTGCTTCTGCCCTTGGGGCATTACAGACAAAGTCTCTTCTGTTTTTCCAAAGAACAGCTTTTCTTGTGTTTGAAGACAGCTCCCATTCCAGCTTTAAGTCTCTTCTTTCCCAGTGTAATTTTAAAGACTGTCTTATATAATTCAAAGCCCCCCAGTTCTCTGAAAGACATCCTTTACAAGATTTGACTCGTCAAAGTCCTAAAGTTGACAAAGCTTACTATGACTTTCCAAGTATTATGGATCAGGGCACAATTGAACAAGACTTCTCTTATTCTAAATACTTTACTTTCCTCATGCAGCAAGTATAATAGCAATTATAGTGGCAATCACGGCTTCGAGCCACTCAAGTTGTCCAGCAAAAACTTTTAGAAGTTGTCACCTTGAGAGAGAGCCATATTTCAATCACATGTCATGTTAAAGTCTCTAAGAATGCTATGGTCCTAAAAAGACAGGATGTAATCCCTCCTCCAAAAAAAAAAAATGTAGGCTTATATCAAACTACTAGTTTATTATAACCTGTACATATCTTAACATACAGAAAAAACAAAATCCAATTCAGTGACCAACTACGTGGGAAGGCAAGGAAAATTCAGGTAACGTGTCACTGGCACCTTAAGGTTTGGGACTACATCAACTTTGAAGCAGTATACAATTATGAACATAAAACCTTATTGGTTGAGCCGTGCCTGTGGCTCAAAGGAGTAGGGCTCTGGCCCCAGTACAGGAGGTGGTGAGTTCAAACCCAGCCCAGGCCAAAAACCACAAAAAAAAACAAAACAAAAAATCTTTTTATTGGGTTTTTTTACATGCTTCCTGTTATCTCATCAACAAGAATCCAGACTGCAAATTGGTGAAAATGTGGGGTCTTTTTGCATTTTCCAGCACACTAAGAAGGTAACTCTCTAAAGGACAATTCTTTAGTGGGTATTGAGATGAATTGTCTTGTATGTCTCCAGCTGTAAATATCATACTCAGGAGATCTCTCTGATTAAAATTAATTTTCATTACCTGACAATCAGAACTATAGTATGAGTATTTTATACATGGGAAAATATGCATGCTTGATATTTTATTCATTTGAGAAAAATGACCTATATAGAATGGTAGTCTTGTAATTTCAATTTCAAATATATAACTGAGTAATAAAATTAGATTTGTGATTTTAAGAGGTAACGTTATATTTAGGACTAGAACAATAGAGAGAATTTTGATCTTGCTATGTTGAAATATTACTTTATTAGCATTGTAAGAATTAAATACCCGGGAAAGTATTAGATAAAACAGATACAGGTTATTAAATAGGTTTAACTTACAAGTTCAGTTATAAATAAGCCCCAGTATTATTCGGAAATCACTAATGATCATTAAAATATTTCACAACTTGATGTATAGTGACAAAATTCATAAGCAAAAACTATAAATGGAATAAAAATATTTGAAGGACTAACATCTTAACAGAAAATTGGGTAATGACATTGAATAATTGTTAAAACTTGATGTTATTAAATTGCATATTTTTTAAAAAAACAAGAATAAATTTTTGAATAGTCATCTGGTACCCAATTTCTGCCTTGAAAGTATTGAAGCAAATCATACAACGATTTTCAGTATTTTAATAGTGGTATGTCCTTCGAAACCAATTTAGCTGGTCTGCCCAAATAAACTGATGAGTACTTTTCCCCTATCTTTCTCATTCATAAATAATGGTTTGCCCCCAAATCTAAGTATCTGCATTTTACATTGCCTCCTTTAAAGTGAATGCATTTTAACTCTCTACCACCCACACACACACACACACACACACACACACATGCCAGTGAGGTACAGTCAGTTTTATGAAGAAGATGTAGCAAATCATCAATGAACAGTTAATGGCTATACTGCATAGTTTGTTCCAAAGAATAAAAGAGATTCTTCCTCTTTTAGAAGGCTAGGAGTTCCCGTGTGACACAGTGCTGAACAGGTGAGAATTTTGGTTGGGCACAGTCCTAGCCTGAACAGAATCAAGTTTCTTTAAGCAAATAAAAAGGAAGGGTTGTTATTCTTCTTAGCAAAGTATCTCAAGAATGGAAGAAAAAGTATCCAATGTACTCAGCCCTATTACAAAGCTAATTTACAGCTGTCATATGAAAGGTATAACCCAAATATAGCACAAGAATATGGGGAAAGGGGGGAGGGAGGGGGAGGGGAAGTTGGAGTGGTGGGAGGGTAATTGGTGGGGCCACACCTACAGTGCATCTTAGAAGGGTACAGGCGAACCTTAATAAATGCAGAATACAAATGTCTTCATATAATAACTGAGAAAATGCCAGGAAGGCTATGTTAATAAGTTTGATAAAATAGTTCAGATTGTATATGAAACCAGCACATTATACCCCTTGATTGCACTATTGTACACAGCTATGATTTAATAATAAAGACCATATAAAAAAAGGATGAGTTGGCTGGACACTGTGGCTCACACCTGTGTTCTGAGAGGCCCAGGCTAGTGGATTGCTTGAGTTCAGGAGTTCAAGATCAGTCTGAGCAATAGTGAGACCCATCCTTATCAAAAATAGAAAAAAAAAGCCAGGTGTTACGAAGGCACTTGTAGTCTAGCTACTTGGGAGACTGAGGCAAGAGGATCGCTTAATGCAAGAGGGAAGTCTGAGGTACTGTGAGTTATGATGACGCCCTTGCACACTCCCCAGGGTAGCAGAGTGAGACTCTGTCAAAGAACAAAGAAAGAGGAGAAGAGGAAAAGGAGGGGAAGAGAAGAGAAAAGGACGAGGAGGAGAAGAGGAGAATAAAAATGTAGCAAGCAATTATCAGTGTCTCAAAAAAACATTGGCATATGCAGCAAAGTAAGGGAAGATACTAAAAGTTCAGTTTAAGACATGTTAATTGTAAATTGCTAGTGGGACATCCAAGAAGATGTCAAATGACATTTGGATGCATTATCTATATATGAACATGTGTGTGATGTTCGGGGGGGGATTTTTCTGGGAATCTTTAGTGTGTATGTGGATGTAAAGCCTTGAGAAATGGATGTAATCACCCAAGGAACAGGTAAAGATTAGAAAATCTACAAGGGAAAAATGAAACCCTGGAGCAGGCCAGCATTTAAAGGACAGAAAGGGGAAGAGAATCTAGCAAGGAGATTGAGATAGAGAAAGCCAGTGACAGGGGTAAAAGTAAGGGGGCAGTGCCCTGGAAACAAAGTGAATAAATGTGCTCCAGGAAGGAGTCATCAATCAAATGCCAACAAGAGGTCGAGCTAGGGGAGGACTCATAATCCATCCTTCCACCTGGCAACACCAAGTTCAATGGTGAACTTCACCCAGAGGTGTAGGGAGAACAACTTACTCTGGGTGGATTCAAGAAAAGACAGGATGTTGAGTATATCAAAGCAGATAATGTAGACAACTCTTTCAAGAAGTTTATTTAGAAAGAAGGGCAGAGAAATGAGGTGGTAACTAGAGTAGGGGATGTAATTAAAAGAAGGGGTGCTTCCCTAAGACTGGAAGTATTTCATGATGTTTCCATGCAGATGGATTCATTAGGCAGGAAAATTGATGACGCCGGAAAGAAAATCCCTTTAATAGAAAGCAGGGAATGAGCTATAATGATAGAGTTAAGCTTGCCAAGGCATAGTAAATAACACTGAAGCCACACAGGTAGAGATCAACCCAGTCCACTCTGCGGTGCTTTCTCCAAACGCATTTACACACAAAGCAGGTGATTATATAGTAAACCAGGGTTGGGCTTTTCACCAGGCCAATAGGAGGAAAGGAAAGAGGATAAGTTCCAAGTTACATTTGAAATAAGGATGAAGATCTCTATATTTTGACCATGGAAATGTGCCCTTGCTATATTAAGGTGACTTAAGGCTGTTTAGAAATAGAAATAAGAAGATCTACCTATATATGCTATTTTTCTTTTTTTGAGACAGAGCCTCAAGCTGTCACCCTGGATAGAGTGCTGTGGCATCACAGCTCACAGCAACCTCTGATTCCTGGGCTCAAGCGAGTCTCCTGCCTCCACCTCCCAAGTAGCTGGGACCACAGGCATCTGCCACAACGCCCGGCCATTTTTTGGTTGCAGCCGTCATTGTTGTTTGGCGGGTCCGGGCTGGATTCAAACCCACCAGGTCAGGTGTATGTGGCTGGCACCTTAGCCCATTGAGCCTCAGGCACCGAGCCATTTCTATCTGTATTTAAGTAGGTAGGTGTGAATATGTGTATATGGAGAGATAAAATATACCACATTATTATTATTTTCACTGTTTACTTTAGAATGCTTCTTTACAGCTGGTCTAATACAAGATTCCCACAGATGACAAGGGGAAGTATTCCCTGTTCTAATACCACAGCTCCGCACTGAGAAATGGACTCAGATTAGGTTAGGTAGAATTAGCCTGATCACAACTTTGCACCTAATATGTTATGTGCTTTGCATTCACAGGGTTCATAATAAATTCCAAAATGTCTCAGGTACCCATGGCATTAGTGTCCACAGCACCTGGTCCTACAAGGTCATGTGCAGGAATGCTCAACTTCATGTACGTAAGATGTGTACATAAAAGACTGGGCCCAGAAGTAGAAGGGGATGCTTCCAGAAGATGTCAGATGACTCTCACTCATCCAGAGTTGCTGTCTGTAAATCTAGTTTCCCTAATGATGTCTTTTCTAAGACCAAGACCTTGAACCTTTTGTTGTCCTGATTAGGCTGAGTTCTCAGCTAGGTGCCCTGACTATCTATGATGCAATTCTGTACATGTTTGATAAGGAAAAAAATGTGATTAAGTTACCATAATATTGCCCATGCATAGTTTTCCAAGTAACAAATAATTATTTGATATCCACCAATACAGTGATCATAAACATATGGACTAAAATATGAAATTTCTATTTCTTCCTCCTATATACTTACCACACTCACAACCTCGCCACCCCTTACCTTTCTCCCATTATCTTTACTTTTGTAAACCAGAAACAAACTGAGCCATTTCCATTTTGAAAAATGAAAACATAAAATTAGTGTTGTTTTTAATTCATTCAGAATGGTAGGAGTTCTAAGTTTCTGATTATCCAAATTTTACACATCATTGGAGGTCCTGATCAAAGACAACCTCATTGATTGGCCCCTCCTTGATTAATCGTCTTCATCAACTTTTTGAGTCTTTGACTTTCTATCTCATCATTATTACAGCTGTCATAATCTAATTATAATTAGCATACAAAATAGTACCCTAAAGCACTTTCCTGCTCACTATAAAGTATTTTAGCACTTAAACTATATTTAGCACTTGATTACTAAATAATATCAGTAATTAAAATTAACAATAACACAAAAGATCTATAATGCCATGAGCTTCTTTAACAAAAAATCCATATTTGATCTTAATTTCAAATGAAATGTAAGCTTCTATATGAGAGAGATTTCGCTTTACTTTTTACTTTTAATAGACTATCACATTTTTGACAAAATATTATTCTGCTTTGGCAAACCAGCCATAGTAACTTTGTCTAAATCAATTCATACACTAATCATGTTTTAGAAATTGGTGACTAATTAATGTATGCATGTTATATAAACAGAATCATATACATAGATGCAAAAATAATAAGTACATGAATAATAGCTTTGTATAGACATGCATATAATTATATATTTCAAGAAAATGTATGGGTTGTATAAAATGGAGATTCTAGAACTATATTTGACTAAAGGTATAATTATTTTCTCTTTATTTCTTGACAGTTATATTGGAAACTTAGCAATTCATGAAATTGATGGTCCAAATTTAGTCTACCATAGAATAAAGTAAGTCTAGAATGTACTTTGTCTTTACTTTCTGTGCAATGCCTTATATGTTCATATGCACTTGGTTAAATTTAAATGACATTGCTCAGGCAATTAAGGCAATTGCACTGCCCTAGTGTTATTAAATGAATTTCCTGCCAGATAAAGGAGTTACCCAACTCCTTATTAATTCTCATTACAAGTTTGCATAATTTTTGCTGGGTTCACAAAGGTCCTGACAGGATGGCTAATTAGATCCTACCAAACAGTTAAACACAGTGACAATTTCTTAGATGGTAGAATTTAAAATTGGAAAGGTTTCAAAAGGTCATCTGGTTTAACCTTCCACACAATGATAAATCCTTTCTTCAGCATCCAAACAATTAAACATGGATTTTTTTTTTTGAGCATGAACTCATTTTTCCTTGAATTTCATAAGGTATGTTTAATTTTTCAATCTTTTCATTGTACATATAAAGCTGAAAAAAAAGTAACTGGAGGCACATAAAAAGTAGCTCCTTTAATCCGTGGTAATGTAATTAGGATTTCTTCAAAAATGCATTTATCCATTAACCATAGAACATTAAGAAGGCTTCTCTCTTTAGTGTTTTCCTAATGTAGGCAAAACTAAGTTATTTTTAAAAATAAAAAGGACTAAGGTAGAAGTCTTTCATTTTTGTGTTGGACTTCTTGGGCTATCATCATACCACAGGCTGAGTACTTTAAACAAGGGAAATTTATATTCCCACAGTTATGGAGTCTGAAAGTCTGACATCAGAGTACCAGCATGATCAAGTTAGCAGACAGCCTCATTTTTTGATGTCTTCTCACTTGGCACAAAGAGGACAGAGTGAAAACTTGCTGGTGTTTCTTCTTATAAGGGCACTAATCTCATCATGAGAGTCCCACCCACACCACTTCACCTAACCTAATTACTTGCCCAGGCCTCATCTCCTAATACTCTCACACTTAAGGATGGGACTTCAGCATATAAACTGGAGGAGGACACAACTCAGTACATAACCATGTCCTCAACTAATGTCTGTTTTGGTTTTGTTTTACAACAATTTAAAGACAGAGAGAGAAAATTTCCTCTCTGTTCACTGCTCAGCAAACTATTCAACAGGAGGCTAGGGCCCTAGGAAAAGTGGGTCATGTTAAAATACTGAATGTTAAAATACTGAAACGGTGGTGGCAGAAACTCAGTACCAACTATTAAGCCAATTCATTTTAGACATCAACATCTATTAAACTATTTGTTGCCCTTATAATCAAAGAATTCCTCTAATAACTTTTGAGAAAATTGTTCATAAAGTCACTTTCATCTAAAAACAAGAATTTTCCTTTTTTACAAATAATGTTTTTGGTATGCTTTTATTTCTAAAATATATTCTTTATTCTAATCCTTTTCACATATTTGATTTCCTGGCAAATATCAAGTGGAAAAGAACTTGCTGTTATCTGACTTCAAATTATCTCATCTTCCCACAGGCACAACAGATATCTTTGTAACTATAGTTTCTCTAGTTGTGTCTCCTGGTAACTAAGGTCTTGAATTTTTTCTACCTTGAAAATCCAAACAAATCTACAATAGTACTTAGTCTAAGCCATTGTAACAAAGTACCTCACATTGGTAGCTTATAAACAACAAGAATTTATTTCTCACGGTTGTGGAGGCTAGAATTCTGAGATCGAGGTGCCAGTATAATGGGATTTTGGAGAAGTCTTTCTTCAGGTTGCAGATGGCCACCTTTTGATATGTCTTCCTGTGGCGGAAAAAGCAAGCTAGTGCAGTGTCCTCTTTTTATAAGGCTATTTGTCCTTTGGGCAAACCAAAATGTCTAGTTATCCAGTCATGTACTATGTTTAGAACAGGTCCTTTATTCTTAGAGGAGTGGCATTTCTTGATTTAAATTATGTGTACTTCTAGAATATTCTGTCTACTTAGAAAAATGGTAAGAGCAGATGAAAATTTCAGCATGGACATTTGTTTGCTGTTCTCTCCTATTATATTACTTAAATGCAAATATTTCCCCAGCCTGCATAATAGATGCATATGCACTCTCTGTACTTTACTAAGAAAATATTTACTAAGGAGTTCTAAGGGCACAATTTGCAATTAAAATCATAGAGCAAATACATTATTACTTACTAGAGAAGTTTACAAATGAGTGGAAATTTACCGTATGCCATTAATGTTTTAGTGTGTAGGAGCAGATCCTGCAACCTAAGTGACATAAAGCAATTGGAGGACATTTTGGCAACAGCCACTTTTTGAGGACAGAGGTTATTTTTTAAATAATTGTTTCCAAAGAAAGACTTTTTTTTTTTTTTTTGGAGACAGAGTCTCACTATGTCACCCTTGGTAGAGTACCATGGCATTGCAGGTCATAGCAACCTCAAATTCTTGGGCTTAAGTGATTCTCCTGCCTCAGCCTCCCAAGTAGCTGGGACTATAGGTGCTTGCCACAACACGCGGCAATTTCTTTTGTTGCAATCATCATTGTTGTCTAGTTGGCCCAGGCGAGGTTCGAACCTGCCAGCTTCAGTGTATGTGGCTGGCACCCAAACCACTGTGCTACGGGCGCTGAGTTGACGGACTATTTTTTAACAAACTTTTCCGGGGCCATTTGTTAGGTGATTACTCTGGAAAAAGGAATTTTTAAGAATACGTGATATTTGTACTTAATCACTGCATAAGTACTATGAGTCAATGGAAAGATATGAACAAATAGAAAGTGCAAAAGAATTTGCAAGCACTGTGCCCATGTAATATCTCCCAGTTGTGGAAGTGGAAATCCAAAGCAAGTCAGTAGTTCATTTAAAGACGGCTTTACTTGAACTTTTGACGGCTTTACACGAGTTCTTTATGGCTCCTGGAGCAGCATCCCCCATGCACAGAAAGCTCGGAGGGTGATTCCTGGCCTTTGACACTCAATATACTCAAATTCAGGGGTAGCGCTTAGCACAGATTTGCCCAGCTGCTCTCCTTAACGTGGGGAGGTAACACCAGATGGGACTAGGGGTGTGATTGCATAGTGGCCATTCCATATTTGAAAGTTTCCAACTAGCCTTAAATCGTCATTGTGGTAATAGCCTAATGTCTCTCCTTCTACATCTTTGTTCAAATTTTTACATGGCTCAGAAAAATTGTGATAAACAAGAGTATGATATATTGAAACTTTCAAAGATGGCAATTCTCTATACTTCAAATTAATATGAAGGTACAAATTTTCAGGTTACATTGTTTTACTCCTAAGGTAAAGTTCAAGTTTTAGTTGGGCCTTTAACTCAGGGGGCGTACTGATCAGCCTCACAATGTACACATCTGGTGAGAACCTGCCAATCGCCCTCCTTCCTCCCCTTTCCCCTTTCCCTCCTTTTTCCTCCCTCTTGCTAGACTATATTTGTGTTTTTCATTTATGTGGGTGCATAGTTATTTGCACATTGATTTCATATTATTAGGTACCTACCCCAAAGAACAAAAATCATTTTATCACAAAGACATTTTCACCAGAATGTTTACTGCAGCTCCATTCACAATTGTCAGGTCAGGGAAGCAACCCAAATGCACATCAACACATGGCTGGATTAACAAATTGGAGTATATGTATACTGTGGAGTACTATTCAGCCATAAAAAAGGATGGAAAGTTTACATCTTTTATGTTTACCTGGATGGAGTTAAAACACATTCTAAGTATCTCAGGAATGGGGAAAAGTATGCAATGCACTCAATAAAAAGACTTCAGATTCTTGAATGAGTATAATTTGCTAACCCTTGGCTACAACTTGTGATAATTAGCAAGTGAGAAGCAAGGTGTGGACAGGGAAGAGACAGTCTTGTCCAGGTTCCCCTCTCCCTATGAGCATAGATGATCTGTCTTATCAAAATTCTTCCAATCTTTATCAATATCTTTTTGAAGGAAGAAAATGGAGAAAGAAAAAAAGAATAAGAATTAGGCATCTATACAGATATTACATCATGTATAAAATCTTAAATTCTTATAATAATACTAGCAACTAGTTACAATTATCTCAAGTTCGTGGATGAAGAATTTTTTTTATCTATTGCAGTATTAAAAATCACCTCAATACTTTGGAACTTTAAGAAGTAATGAATTATTAGTTCTCATAATTCTCTGTGTTGGCTGGGCTTAGCTAAGAAATTCTTCTGCTCCATTTAGTGAAGACCAGGTTCACTCATGTGGCTGACCCAAGATGGCTTTCTTCACACATGTGGTGCCTCTAATGGGATGACTGGAATCAATAAGGGGGGGATGGTCTTCTATTTCCATTTGGGTATTTGGATTTCTTACATAGAGACCCAAGGCTCCAAGAGAGTAAAAACAGACATTGGGTATAATTTGGGTGTATCAGGGAAGCATACATATCACAAATCAGGTTTGAACAACTGATTTCACGCATCCAAGCCTAAGCTTAAGTGGGGTACTATGTCATTTAAATGCTATCACATTTTAGAATTTTCTTCTGTTCTTTAAGAAATGATAGAACACCATAATTTTAACCTTAAGCTTGTCAATGCATCTTAATTCTAATTTGAAGACTTTAAAATAACAGAGGAATTGTGAGTAGGTTTGAAATAATTTTCTTCTATTTGTTAGTATTAGAATATGCCTAGCAACCTATATGTAGGACATTAGTACATTCTGCTCAAACTAATGTCTTAGATTTGTTCTTTTCAAATACTTTCATATATATTATTCTCATCAACTGAGAAGATGTTACGTATTCCTACTTATTACTAAAGTACAAACAAGGATTATGTTCAACAAAATTTGTATAACGTATTTACATGAAGTTACATATTAACCTACCCATCACTTAAGAAAATGGTTTTCCTTCTGTAACAGTATGTCTTGTGCAGTCAAGAAGTTGAAATAAATACATAATTAAGTTTGAAAATAAATGTGATGTTTTCAAAAGCCAAAGATAAGAAAACAATTTTTCCAGTAAATATCATATCATTGACATGATCTGAGCACATGACAAATATCAACTTCCTAATTGCCAGATTATCTAGTTGCTTCCTGATGTCCATTTTATTTCATAACAAAAAAGGAAAATATTTTTGCTCTTCCTGGATAGTAATTTAAAGACAATCAAGCAATACCTCCCATTCCTGTGCTCTGGCACTCTTTATAGTAAGATTTCAGCAGTGCTCTCAGCAGGTAGCACTGGCTCAGATTTCACGTCACTTATTCCTTCATTGAACAACTGCTGACTGCATTGGTAATACACGAAAAAAAACATTAGCATACATCTCTTGTACTTGATAAACTTAATATTAATCTGGAAGGGGAAAAGTGATATTTTACTCCATTAGCAACAGAAACAGCAAGCTGCATGTCTTTCTGCTTCATGAGTGGCCAACATAATTCATATCAACAGTTAAAAAAAAGTTCTACACTTCTGTCTTCCCTTTAGATGAACAAGAGCGGAAGAAAGAGAAATGGGAAATGTCAGAGCTCTGGCGATGCCTAATGCTTAAGACGGAAGTCTAAAATGATTGCCTTTGTTTCTTTCTTTTAGTACCACACATTAATTTCTGTCAGTGCTGAAAGAAACACGTATCCACTTAGGATACAGAGAAAAACTTTGTGTGATAATGAGAAAAGAAAGGGCGTTCACTTCAAGCATTGGCTAACTGGTTTGCATCTATCTTCCTATAAAGAGAAACTATAAAACCAGAATAAAATATACAAGCATAAGCTTAACGGAAAAAAGGAAAGATAACCCAGAGAAGTGAACACAGTCTTTGGAGATACTTTTTCTCCAGATGTTTCTGCTGAATCTGTAGCAAGTACTAGAAGACTAAGAAACTGACTGTAAGACTTTGAAATACTCATGGAACTACATGGAGATTTTAGAGCCACTACAAAGAAGGGGTTAAAAAGAAAAGTGGATATCTGAGGAAATGCTGATATGGAAATTAAATAAACAAAAACTAAAACCCAGTTTACAACCAGCTCAATTATTGATTGGATCAAGATTTACTGTATTCTTTTCAGGTTTCAGCTTGGAGGAAGCCAACATGCAGCTTTCTTTAGGTGGTCCAGAATCTGGGTTCATCTGACACCAGCCCCCCTCTACCATGCCTAAATTCGGCCCCAATGAGATCAAAGTCGTGTACCTGAGGGGCACCAATAGCAAAGTCAGTGTCACATCTGTCCAGGTCCCCAAGATCAGCCCCTTAGGTTCATCTCCAAAAAAGGTTGGCGATGACATTGCCAAGGCAGTGACTGGAAGGGTCTGAAGATTGCAGTGAAACTAACTCTCCAGAACAGACAGGCCCAGACTGAGGTACCTTCTGCCTCTGCCCTGACCATCAAAGCATTCAAGGAACAACAGAGAGACGGAAAGAAACAGAAAAACACTAAACACAATGGAAATATCACTTTTGTTGATATTGCGAACATTGCCAGATAGATACGGCACTGATCTTTAGCCAGAGACTTCTGTGAAGCCATTAGAAAGATCCTGGGGACTGCCCAGTCTGTGGGCTTCAATGCTGATGGCCATCACCCTCATGACATCAAAGATGACATCAACAGTGGTGCTGTGAAATAAATTTTTAAAAAGTGGATAGTTAAAAAGTATAGAAGAAATATTTCAATAAAGGACTATTTGGCACTGGGGGGGTGCGGAGATTTACTGGTATTACAGTACACCTTTAGCAAAAGCCAATCAGAAGCAAACATTATATCTTTCTGGAGAAAGGCATCATCATCCAAAGGTTCAAGTGATCTCTAATTTTTTCCTATACTATGTCCAGCACACAATCAAAAATACAAGGCAAATGAGAAGATACAATCATATTAATTAAAAAAAAAGGGTAAGTAACATGCTATAGACACATACCCACAATGGAACTAGTCGATGAACATAAAATATTCTTGCATTTAACTATCTTCCATCCATGAGATACCTCATGGATATTGGAATAATTGGTTTAATATGCTTAAGAAATTAAAATATGTGACTAAAAATTTTGACAGGTTACTGAAAGCTTCAGAAACTATAATGAAGCCAAACTGATGACATTAAAATATTCATAAAGAAGCACAAAGAACAGAAATAGTATGAAATATAGAAAGACTTCAAGAGTCATATGAATATGATGAAAATGTCTAATTAAGAAAGTAGAGTACTAGGCTGAGAGCAAAGATAATGGGTCAAAAATAGTATTTGGAAAGAATTGCTGAGAATGTTCCAATTCTGACAAGTTATTTACCATTGTTTTGAGAAGTTCTGCAAACTTCGTTTAGGAAAACATTTTAAAAAACCATATTTTTGCATATGGTTAAAGCTAACCATCCATTCTTCATTATTTTGCATGTGGACATCAAGTTTTCTAGCACCATTTGTTGAAGAACTGTCCATTCCACATTGAATGGTCCTGGAATCTTTGTTGAAAATTAATTGATCATACGTGCAAGGGTTTATGGTGATTGTTTATTCAATTTCATTGATCTATATGTTTCTCTTTATGTTAGTACTGTTTTGATTAATATAGTTTTATAATAAGTTTTTAAATCAGGGAGTGTGAACTTTGTTCTTTTTCAAGATACTTGTGACTATTCAGGGTTTCTTGAGATTACATATGAATTTTAGGATGGATATTGTTATTTCTGAGAAAAATGCCTATGAAATTTTGACAGGGATAGTATTCGATCTGTAGATGGCTTTTACTGACATTGACATCGTAATGATATTAAGCCATTTATTCCGTGAACATAAAATATCTTTGCATTTGTGTCATCTTTCAGAAATGTTTGCAATTTTCACCATAAAGTCCTTTGCCATCTTCTTTCATATTATTCCTAAGTGTTTCATTATTTTTAATATTATTGCAAATAGCTTAATAGCATACAGAAACACAACCAAATTTTTGCATATTGATTCATATATCCTGAAATTTTGCTAAATATATGTATTATTTGTAGCAAGTGCTTTTGCAGGATTTGGAATTTTCTGCATATAAAATCATGTTATCTGTCAACTGAGCTATTAGCCATGAGCTTTCCAAATAATATGAGGTATATTCCTTCTCTTCCTCTTTTTTGGTTTTTTTATTATTGGGGATTCATTAAGAGTACAAAGAACCAGGTTACTTTGATTGCATTTGTTAGGTAAAGTCCTTATAATTGTGTCCCACCCCCAAAAGGTGCATTACACCTTTCCCCACCCCACCCCTATGAAGTATTAGGTCATTAACAGTCCTCATATCAGAATTGAGTACCTAGGATTCTTGCCTCTCCATTTTTATGATGCTTTACTAAGAATAACGTGTTCCACTCCCATCTAGGTTAATACAAAATATGTAAAGTCTCCATCTTTTGTAATTGTATTTATTATGAAAACAATGTTGAATTTTGTCAAATGATTTATCTGCATCGGTTGAGATAATCATGTGGATTTTTCTCACCATTCATTTAATATAATGCATTCCTGAAATAAATCCTTCTTGGTGTCAGTATATAATGCTTTTAAATGTGCTACTGAGTTCGGTCTGTTAATATTTTGTTCAAGATTTTGCATCAATATTTATTGGGGATGTAGTCTGCAGTTTTCTTGTAGTTTCTTTGTCCGGCTTTTGTTTTCGGATAATGCTGACCTCATAGAATGAGTTTGGCAGTGGTTCTCCACTTAAATGTTGTGAAAGATCTTGAGAAGGATTGCTGTTAATTCTTCTTTAAACGGTTGCTGTAATTCATCAGTGAAGCTATCTTTGTTAAGAGCTTTTTTTTGTTTTTTTGCAATTTTTGGTGAGGGCCAGGTTTGAACCTGCCACCTCCGATATATGGGGCTGGAGCCCTACTCCTTTGAGCCACAGGCGCCACCCTGTTAAGAGCTTTTTGAACACTGATTCGGTCTCTTTACTATTTACAGGTCTGTTCAGATGTTTTTCTTCATTACTCAGTCTTAGTAGATGGCATGTTCCTAGGAATTCTTCCATATTATCTAGGTTTTCCAAGTTTGTGGTATGCATTTGCTCATAATATTCTCTTAGAATTTATTTCATTTGGTTATTTCTCCCCTCTTTCATTTCTGATTTTAGTTATTATAATCTTCTCCCTTTACTTCTTATAATATGCTGCTATTTTAATTTATCTTCTGTTCTAACTTGTACTATTTTCTTCTGCTGGTTTTGGTTTTAAATTGTACTTATTTTTTAACAAGTGAACAGTTTATTAAGAATTAAACAAAGGTATGATGTGATACAGTACAAGCAAGACACTCAAGATAGGTATAATAGTACTACTCACACAAAAACTTAAATTTCACCTCAAAAAAAAATCACAAGACAAAAGA
>CAUYON010142935.1:0-20181 GCA_963573935.1 Arctocebus calabarensis | reverse complement strand
ATATAGTGATCAAGGAAATGCCATGAAGGATATCTGTAACAGTATGATCAAAATATTTCTGAATGTATATGAATCATGCCCTGTGATTGCACCAATGTACATAATTATGATTCAATAAAATTATTAAAAAAAAAAAAGATTGCCTTTCTTGTGAGAAAAAAAAAAATAGTCCATTAAAGAAAGCCAACACTAATGCTAGTGATTGATGGGAAGAGGTTTCGAAAGGAGTGTTTTGTATAAAATAAAAAGTGGAATATTGAATTTGGCAGTAGATCAGACGTGTGAAATAAATAAGTTCACTTAAACAGGCCGGGAAAATTAGAAAATGTAATTTATGAGTGTTTCAGCTAGTGCAGAAACTGTCATTTAGGGGGGATTTTAAAATAATGTAGAAATATTCACAAATTGGTAAATTCCCTAAGGCTTTGGGACCTATCCTTTAAGAATCCCACTAGACTCTCAGCTCCTGGAGGGTAGATTTTTTTCTGGTACGTCAGATATTCCTGTGCCTAGAGGGTGCCTGGCCCACAGGAGATTGAGAGACAGCCAGCAGCCCCAAAGCATAGCACCTATGATAAGGTGTTTGGATATTAGCCTAAGTGCAATAGGGAGCCTCTGGGCACTTTTACGTAGAGGAATGACTCAAGATTTCTGTTTTAAAAGGCCACTGTGGCTGCCATAGGAGAACAGATGATAGAAGAGCATTGGTAAAAGAAAGTGCACCAGTTCCCCCTATGGAGAAGGCGACTAAGAATAGACCCAGTGGGGCACCATGGTGGCCTGGATTTGAGGGTTACCAATGGGTTCAAGATATATCAGAGACCAGAGCCAATAGATTGGCTGATGGGAGAGAGGGGCTTAGGGAGAGAGGAAACAAGCAGAATCTGAACACCTGGACGGGTGCCTTTACTGAGATGGGCAAGACTGAGGAAGAATCTGGCTTGAGAGAGGGAAGTCCAGCTCTGTCTCAGTATGTTAAGGTCAAGACGAGAATTAGACATTGTATGGCGATGTCAGCTAGACTACCAATTGGGCAGCAGAAGGTAGCTGGTCCTGGAGCTCAAAGAAGTTAATAGAGTTGGAAATTTACATCCAGGATGAATAAATGAATATCTGAGGCCTGCTCTCTATACTAAAAATGGAAAAAGTTCTAGTCAAGGCAAATTAGATGAGTGTAAGTACATTCAGTGCCCCTCAGTTAAAAGAGAAAATCATCCTTGAGGGTAAAAAGGAGAGATTCAAACTGTTGTTGTCTTAAGACACAGAAGTCCCTCCTACACTTATGAACCTCCTCTAATTATATGAAACCTCAGAGAATAATTAGGGTTTTTTTTTTCTTTAAATGTGGGTAGTGTTGGCCACTAAGGTCCTCAATTTCCTTATTCTCTTAAATATATTTAAGGTTTATTATGTCTTAATCAGGCAATGCTGGAAGGATGTCTGAAAGGAAGAGAAATAAAAATAGATGTTTTAAATAAACACATTTAGATAGAAGTATTTGAAGCTCAAAAAAGAAAAAATATGAAAAACAAAAATTGCTTCTGCTAAGGAAGGAAAAATTTCATGCAATACTAGCTCTCCAACAAACCAAAGGTGGCATAGGAATATCAAATATAACGTCCCCTACTCCTTCAGGGAAAGGGTCTACAGCTGTGTTCAGGATGGGAGGCTGGAACTGTCCTTTACTCAGCTTAAGAATCCAGAAGAACTTAAAGGATGTGAAAATCAGGAGAGGCCATTGTTAAATGAACTGCACAACTTCTATGGGCCAGAGGGCTCAGGTCACTGACTTCCACTTTAAGATCATAGACACGCAGATGCCACACCTGCCCCTGACTTTGGGGAGGGGGACACCTTTATGCTTCTTACCACACTCCTTGCAAGAGTGAAGCAGGCACACAATAGAAATAGGCTGCATATGTGAGATGTGGATTGTGGATGTGCGGAGGCCAGGGTGGCAGGGAGACAATCATGGATCTGTCACTAGGTACTTAGCACCCACTATATTAGCCCTTGTGACACCCAGTTATGCATCTGCTTTCTTCTAGATGTATATTTGAATCTGAAATTTCCTGAAAGACTGAGAGGTCTAAGTGTCTTTTCAGAGATGATACCCTGCCTCTAAAGTGTGCTGAGATTATTAGCATCCTGAGACTTCTTCACTTACCATGCAATGATCGGCTAAAAAGATCTAATACTACCACAGGTGCAAAAATATATATATATACACATTTTAAGCTCTGATATCTATGTATTACTCTTTGAAGCATGAAACCCACCACCAACTTTAGATACTGCAAAGAAAAGTTAGGGGATATCATTCTCTAAAGGTGCAGAAAGTTCTTGCCATTTGAATTATGGCAGCAATGTGTAGCATGACATTCGCTTAAAAGACGGCATTCATCAAATGAATGTTACAGGCATTCACCATGCGGCAGGCAGGACAGTCATAGAAAATGGCTGAAGCACGGTTGTCATTCAAAGAGTGCAGGACCACTTTGAAGTGCTATTTAAAATTTAAGAATGTTGTGGGAGTAAAACAATAATGGAAACGTATGTATGCAACAGAACCGCCAATGAGCACGTGGACTTGTGTGTGATGTGTGCAAGGGAAGGTTGCACAGCAATAAGCCCTGCTTCTTCTGTTGTGGTGTTGGAGCAGTTTACACGTCTGCAAACAGTGTGCACATGAGACAGGAGTCAGCAGAACAAGCATGCAATGCATTCTTAAAACAGCAAAATGGAAAGTTTTCATCCCAAGATTATTACACGCACAGAGACGGGCGGGCTTACTGCGGAGAGAATGTGCAAGGACAACGGATAAAACAAAGAGTTTCCTCCACAATCTCCTGACTTAACACCCTTTGACTTCTACCTATGGGGGACCTTAAAGGATGTGGTGAACTGTAGAAAACTGGCTACACTGGTGGTACTTCGGGAAGAAACTGAAACAGTGCATGCAATGATACAAGTGGATATTTTGGTCAACACTGCTCAAGCAGTAATTCTCCGTAATCAGAACTGTCTGGACGCTGAGGGTGACCCTATGGGCACCTATTATAATTGCAGAGGTCAAACGTGACTTGTATTCATCTTTTGTTATTGGCATAAATTGAGTATTATAACTTCAATGTAGATTTTTCCTGTCTTAAAATGTATATACATTTTTTTGGCCCCCTCTGATGCTTGAGGAGGATTATAACTTATATGAATAATTATCTTAAGGATCAGGATAATAAATGTGTTCAATTAATATTTGCTTATAGAAAGGCATAGAATCTTCCCCCGACACACACAGACACGTACATGTACAACAACAACCAGTTCTGCTGTTTGAAGGGAAAGGAACATATCATGCTTTTTCAAGAGTAATCAAAATACTGGGCCTGCACATAAGCAAAAAATAATCTCAGGAGTACACAAGCTGTTCTATTTGAGCGAGACACTTAGCAAAATGTGTATGCTGGTCAGAAGAGCAAAAGCACTGATAACTTAAGAATTTGTGGCATGAAACCCACTGCCAAGTTTAGATATTGCAAAGAAAAGTTATAGTATATCATTCTCTAAAGGTACAGAAAGTTTCCTACAATTGAATATAAGTACGATGGAGCCTCTTTGGAAGATGCCTTATAAAGTTTTCACAAAAATAATAGAATACAGTTAAAAGATTCAGATACGCCAGATGTTTGGGTATCAATCTAAAGCATTCGGATATTTTATATACTTAGACTTTTGTGCTCAGTCAACAGATACCAGCATAATTGGGCTACTCACTGCCCCCTCCACTAGCCACTGCAGACACATAGTCACTTCTAGGCTGTTGAAGTGGTCAGCACAAAGGTGAGGACACTATAGGGAACATTCCCCCAAACAGACATCTAGGGCTAAAAATTTGGTCACTGAAAGACGTTTTTTAAAAATTCAACTAAATGTGCTTTCAGATTTACATGTATGGGTAGAGGATGGAAAGCTAAACAACTTCCCAGTCTAGATCTAGAACAGGAAAAAGAGATGGGTAAAAAAAGCCTTCATTGTGAGATTATGTAAATTTACATTCATTTACAAGTTCCTTAAAGGTAAGAGAATTTTCTGGTAGAATTGTAATAAATGTGAACTATTCCTCAATTTGATAGAAATCCCTCAAGAATTTTGTCAGTGTCAACTTTCAAAACTTTTCAATTGTTTGTTAACCTAACTTTTTATATACTATCATATGTAATCAAGAAAAGAAGAAAGGGAGAGAGAGTGGGTGAGAGAGGAGGACAGGGAAACAGACGTAAGGGACCACGTGCATCCACGAAGCTCCATGTCCACAGAGAAGACCTTGTCTGAGGCCACAAAAGGATTCTTCTCATGCTGCAGGAAATTAGAAGGTGCACAGACCCTCTGTTGGGAAAGCTGTGGAAGACCACAAGACCTCGGACTTGAAACCTAATAATAAGCCAAAGGATTTAGGAGATGACTGTTTCAGGGTGGGTCCTTGTGAGCCTGCTGAGGGCACTCTGGCCAGTTTAGAAGGCCCAGGAATGCTCTGTCTGCTGGCTGTCCAACAGGGCTTGGGTGTCAAAAGACCTGTCTGAGTGGAGAACTAGAAAGAGACAATGACACATGGATGTGGCTTTGCAAATTCTGTGTGGCTCCTTTGGGTCTGGACTTTTCCCCAGCCGAGGGAGTTTCTGAGGTACCCACGTCTCCGCACTTTGGCCCTTGTTGTGGCCTGTGTAACATCGTGCGGTTACATCACAGGACTTGGGCATGCAGGGGGCCCCAGAGGGCAATTCTGGAATGTTCCCCGGCTAATGGTAGCACATCCTACTTCCCAAAGTGTGAGGGGATGTTCACCAGGGAAGAGAACTGGCTGCCAGGTTCTTTCACTCTCGCTGCCACCCCGTCCTTCCCCTGCTGTCTGTCCTCTGGCAGCAACGAAAGTTCCATAGAAATCAAAACTAGCTCCTCCCAGGGAAGACCACATCTCTAGTAAAATGAAACCCGGATTTTTCCAACTGAGCACAGACAGAAAGGAGAATCCCCAGGTCGGCAGGGGTCAGTGTGGAGGAGCAGGGGCTGAGCAAAGAGCCTGGGCCTTATGCCCTGACACCGCCCTTCCCTGAGGGGCCTCTGGCTTTGTTACCCCTCCACCATTGCCACCACCCTGGTGTGTGTTATCAGACAACTCTTTCAAAAGTGGGTAAAATCATCTCCTCCTAACTCAACTAAAATTAGCTAGTGCTCTGGGGGATTTTGGGGAGGGTGGTTCAGAAAAAACCATATGCGCTGGACTCAGTGACTCACTTCCAGAGAATAAAGTACAGAAAGGGAAAAATAGTAACTTTTTAAAAATAGCCACTAGAAGAATAGTGGTGAGAGCTGGCAGACACTACCAAGTGAGCCAGGTTAGCTTCACCAGTGGTGAGTCACGTCAAGAGCACATGTCGCCGTGAGAAGGCCACTTGACATCGTGGAATTCTTCCACAGAACCTACGACCCCAGTCGAACTACGAGGAAAGCATCAGACAAGCTCAAAATGAATGAGTCTACAAACATACCTGAGCAGTGTTCTTCAAAATTGCCAGGGCGGTGAATAATAAGGAAGAGAAACTTGCACAGACCCAAAGAGACCAGGGCGACTGAATGTAATGTAGTGTCATGGAACAGAAAAGGGACAGGAGTGGTGATATCTGAATAAAATTAGGAGTTTAATTAGTAATGATGTACCAGTGTCAATTTCTTTTTTTTTTTTTTTTTTTGCAGTTTTTGGCCGGGGCTGGGTTTGAACCCGCCACCTCTGGCATATGGGCTGGTGCCCTACTCTTTGAGCCACAGGTGCTGCCCAAACAGTGTCAGTTTCTTAGTTTTGGCAAATGCATTATGGCTATGTAGGATACTAACGTCAGGGAAAGGGATTAAAAGCTACACGGGAACTCTCTGGACTCCCTTTGCAACTTTTCTGTAAATCTAAAATTATTCCAAAATAAAACGCTTATTTAAAAAAATGCTGTGTTCCAAAGGAACCAACAGATTTTAATACAAAATTAAATCTTAATTCCTTTTTGATATGTTTCATATGGTGGTTTCTTAAAGTAACAGAAGTCGTCCTCATGCATTGTAGACAGTTAGAAAAAGTAGATAAGTAAACACTAAAAATCAAATTAAGCATCATGTTATCACCACCTGGAAATCAACAGCTACTACCTTAGGGCACATTCTCTTTCTGGCTCTTTCTGATGTATATATATATATATATATAAAAATGTATTTACCAATATGAGATCTTAGGTTACACACTATCCTGCAGCCTTTTTGTTTTCGGTAAGTGTTTTTCCTTTCCCATTTCAGTATAATTTCTTATCATCTAATACTTTTTACCATATTCAAATCCCTGCCCTAGATAGCATTACAGCTAGCTTGTTCAAACTAGCATCTATTCCAGGGTGACTGTCTCTGATGGTTACATCCTTTAAATATCTTTAAATCTAACAAGTTCTTCCAATTGACTCTGATTTGTGAAGCCACCAAGCCAGCGCTCCTGTAGGACATCCCAGCTTCTGGATTGGTGAGATTACTTCCTGTGGTAATGCTTAACTTGTACCTGGAAACTGAAGTTTCTGTCTAAAGTTTCGATGGATTAATGTGAACCATTTTTATAACATCAGAAGTGATGTGGTATGGCTGTATTCAATTACATCGAAGACACATAATATCAGGTCATCGTGACACCATTAGGGATACTGGGATTGGTTTCCAGATTTAGCTAATGATGAACTCTTCCCTATAATGTACAGTAATATTTTCCTCTTCTGACCAGAGAGTGTCCTGAGTGTCATTTCGGTAGTGTGACAAATGTCTATTTCCTCAGTTAGATTCATATCCAGTGATTCTCATATCAATTAGTAATAATTGCCTGAATCAATAATATCATTGGGATTGGTGACATTAATTTTTCTCATTTTTTTTCTATTATTATTAACTGGATTTCTTCATAAAGTAGAACATTCCCTAATCAACTGGGACTATTTGGCTATCCCCAAATATAGCTCTTTACAGAAAAGACAGGAAGTCTGGCTGAGGGATTTGAAAGATTTTACTAAGCATTAAGAGAGAACAAAAGGGAGATAAACGCTGAAGGTATTACAAATGTAAAGTAGAAATTTGCTTTGGCTTACAGAGATTAAGATAGGTGTGCAAAGGACTGGCACGACTTTAAAGTCACATTGCCTTCGTCCCTGGGCTGCTAGGTCCTGGGCTATGTCCCTGTGGTTGGTCCCATCTGAACTTCTCCAGGTTTAAGGCCAAGTGGGCTGCCCTCTTCTGTTGCTCACCCAAGGATTGCTCTCTTTCTTTCTCTTTTGTGAAGAGTCTGGCCTTTTCTCAAGGATGATCTTTCCTTTTAAGGGAGACCCCCTACCTCCTAATTAATACAGCAGTGTATTAACGTCTTACAGACCCATAACATGACCATTTCTAAATACACTAAGAAACACGCCTCCTAAATATAAGACAATAACCGCAACCTCTAATAACCAAGAATTATTCAGAGTAACAGGAGGCTCATTTCCTCAAGTCTTCCTTAACAGAAAATGGTGGGAGAATCCCCTAGAGTCAAATTATTTCTCCCAGAACATAACTATTACCTAATAAGCAATAAGATATAACACAGTTTGTTCCTAACCCAGAGATCAGTCCTATCTGTTAAAATCAGCATCATAAAAGGTCTCTACTATATTTGTAACTCCTCGTCTTTTTCATTTAAAAATAAGGGTCTAACTCTGACAACATTTATGCAGGTGCAATTGATATGGATGTGATGGAAGGATTTACTTTTTAGCAATCAACAATGACCCTGAAATGATGGGAACAGTATCTTTCAAGGCTAGAAGCACTTTCAAGTATGGGCCATAGCAAAATATTTCCACTGTGTCAGGGTCTACCAAGGTTATACAATCATCAGGATGAGTTATTCCTAATTATAAAGATCATAGGGAGATGGAACATTTAAATGGTTTAAAGGAGCAAACAGTCATACACATCATCTAACAGATAAGGCAAGAGGATGATCTGTTCATCAAGTCTGCAAAATCCACAGGGAAAGTATCTGTCAGTATCTGAGGCTACGTTAAATTATGAACAGGAAATGGCATGGAAATATGAAGACAAACTCTCAAATCCCAGCCATGGGACATGGGGACATATATCTTAAGACAACTACAAAGTGAATACTGCATAGGATACAGAAGGTGTGGCAAGCCCTGGGATTTTGTAAACGCAGATGGTACCCTGCCTCGTTACATTTGGCATTTGTAAAACCTTAGGAATGCAAGGTCTCTAGTAATGATCTAGTCTATCAGATTAAATTTTCACAAATTTAGTTCAAATACCAGAGATGAAGCTATAGTCACACAGAGAAAATTGCCTGCAAAAGTAAACACCAGAGTAAAATCAAGTGACAAACTGCCAGTTTAGGAAAGGAAGTCCCCTGAGTGCTTAAGTAATCATCACACAGGGTGGCACGTGCAGGAACGCTGGAAGAGGCAGCCACACACACGGAGAGATTCTGACGCTGTACAAGCAGAGCGTTTCTAATCTGGACTGTTCATTCTCACTCGAAATCCACCTGTCAGCTCACCCTCTCCCCTAAACAATCACTTCTTCTCACAAACCTACATCCTCTCCTCTCCATATGATGCTCATGACAAAGAAGAGGTGTGACAAGGTTGTGTGCAGAAGAGTTTTTACAAGTGTCTATTCTGCAAATCTGTGTGTGTGCACACACGTGCCTACCTAAGCCAAACAGAGCATCTGGCACCCTGGAGTACCAGAAAATGGCCCACGGCGGCCTGTGGTAGAGTCCTGCCTAAGGTTTCCAATAGGGAAGTACGGGCTGAGCACCCTTTAGCACCATGGGGCTGCCAAGGAGGTGCTGCTCCTGCCCCGGGGTGGTTGCAATCTGGGCTTCTCATCACCAACACCAAAAGGGATGAAGCACACTCGGGTGACCATGCAGGGCTTCCCACCTCTCAGCTACAGGGTAGATCTGAGCTTTCTCTTCACAGGCATTGTCTAGGAAATAAAATGAGAGTTGAGGAGAGACTAAAAACTACAGTCATTTCCTTCCTTATCCGTTGAAGTCCGTCGCCCTGAAATGGATTTAATGTTTACCAAATTAAACATTTGCCCACGTGGGGAACTTAGTGGCACCACTAGAGGCCCTTTTTATAAATTTCAAGTTCACATTCTGACTCCTGTGCAGAAGTTCAAATACTTTGGACCAAACTGCCTTGGGACTCAGGTGGAAAAATGGCACAGAGCCCCAGAGTGGATGCCACCACAGCTCGCCCTGCAGAACCAAGCCCTTACTCCCCCAGCTGCAGGTATTGCCAGCTGCTCTAGGCCCTACCGCAAGGCCCCTCCCGGGGGCAGCCTGCATCCAAGGGCTGGTGGGTGGTGGGGAGGTACCGGCGATAGGCCTGGCTCCTTTGTCTCAATTGAGACATCTTAGAAGGACCATTCAAGCTCTAGAACATCTCGAAGGTTGGCAAAAGGCTTGTCTGCAACTTCGCATTAGTTCAAACTCCCCCTCTGACCAATCCAGTTTCCCTTAGTTTTGAGTGTGCTGTCCTAGTGCGCAGCCCTGAGGAATCTGCATGCAAATCTCAGTGGCCCAGAAAACCTGACCTGTGCTGAGAAGCCCCTGTTGCCACCTGCGGCTCCCGACTGTCATCAGGACTGGATCGACCCTCACTGACACGGCCACATCCATAACCTTTCTCTCACCGCTGCTCTGGCCTCGGCCTGTTCTCAGAGCCGGCACAACCGCTGCAGGAACTCCGGGGTCCACATCTCTAGAGCATTCCCGACACTCTGGGCACTGAGAGAAGCCCCGGACATGCAAGATCTCAGTTCATCACCCAAACCCTGAGGGAAAAATATGGTGATCTCTGTTTTCTCACAAAAGCAACTGAGGCTTAGAAGGACTAAACACCTTGCCCAAAGTCACACAGCCCCTAAGTGGCTGAGCCAGGGATGGACTCTACGGTGTCTTGACCCCAAAACCTATGCTCTTAACTGCTGGGTCATTTCTTCCTCCTTTTTCCAATACCTCTTTAGTAGCCTTTTAATTTGTATCGCCTCCGTCCCGTTCCTCAGCACTGCCCACAGCCCTCTCACCAGCCTGGATTGCTCAGATGTCCGGATGGCACTCACTCACCTGTACTCCACGTCCGGCTCTAACATTAAATCTAATCATTCACTTAGGACAGAATCTTACATTTACTCAAGACATCTCCTTAGGGTTACATAGAACATGGGTTTCAAAGCAGTTCTCTGAGATTTCATTCATTATTTTGTTTTATTTTATTTTTACTTTTGATGAGATAGTCTCACTCTGTTGCCCTCAGTAGAGCAACATGGTGTCACAGCTCATGACAACCTCAAACTCTTGGGCTCAAGCGATCCTCTTACCTCAGCCTCCCAAGTAGCTGGGATTACAGGTGCCTGCCACAATGTCCAGCTAATTTTTCTATTTTTAGTAGAGATGGGATCTTACTCTTGCTCAGGCTGGTCTCAGACTCTTGAGCTCAAGAGATTACCTGCCTTGTTCTCCCAGAGTGCTAGGATTACAGACATGAGCCACCATGCCTGGCCTTCATTTATAATTTTAAAATAATTAAAATTTCCATCCCTGTAAACCTCCAGCAACTTCTTGTAGCTCCCTTTTAAGACTCACACAGATGATGGGGGAGGTTTTGCATGGTTGTCTGGGAATGCAGAGGAAATGGGCTCTGATCAGAGAGAAGTGTGGACTTCAGGAACAAACAATGTGCCCAGGCACGTGCATTTCGTAATGTAACGCTGCATGGATGGCAACCCCACTGGGAAGGGGGACATTTGAGTAAAGATCTGAAAGGAGGTAAGTGAGTGACCCCCAGGGCTCTCTGACTACTTATGGAAAGAAAGGCCCATGGCAAAACCATGTCTGTCCTCCAAGAAGAGGGACAGTCAAGAGGCCAACATGTCTCAAGCAGAGACTGAGGGGAGAGAGGCAGGTATGAGACATACAGTGGGGGGACATCGAGTGAAGGGATGATCCATGCTGTCCAGTGATGCTAATGGACAAAGACTGACTGCTGGGTTAGCAATGTGAAGGGTGTCAGCGATGGGGCTGAGGAGGGGTGGAAGAGGTGGGGGGTGGTGAGAGCCAGACCAGAATGCATTCAAGAGAGAAAGGACGGAGAGGAATCGGAGGCAGTGAGGATAACACCGCTCTCCTGCAAAGCTTTGCTGCAAAAAGAAGTCGAAAGAAATGTGGAGGATGCTCTGGCATAGAAAATGGTAGAAGACTTTTTTAAGATGAGAAAAATAACAGATATTAATATGCTTCTGAGACTGAGCCAGTGGAGAGACAGGAAAAAAAATATCAGAGAAACGATAAAGTAATATCTTGAGTAGTCAAGAGGAGATGGGGTCTAGCTGGGTGGGAAGACGGGGTGAAGGCAGATTGCTTCAGTGGGTGGGAGGGCGGAGGTGGCCTCGGCCATCCTGGTCCCTTTGGTCCCTACCTCTACTGCAAAGACCTACACTGGGGGTCACCGCCTGTAAACTTTTAGGATTCTGGTGTCACGCATTCTGGTCTCATCAAAGAGATGGTGTGTGACAGCCGAAGATGCCTGGCTTGTTTTAACCTCACGCCATTCAATCCTCTTTCCTTCTACCCCTCCTTACTCCATGTTCACACGGTGACGTCTGTTTCTTACAATTCGGCTTTGCTCATAGATCTACGCAGGAGAAAATAAGACATGGTCACATAAGCTACTGAATGTTCTTACCCACGTGGCCGTTTCTCTGTGAGAATGAGTGCACAGGGCAGCGCTCTGGTTTTCTACATTAGTCCCCTGAACTTGGTAATTGCATCTTCTCAGGAGAGAGGGGTCCACTCTTAGGATTCTGACAACACTGCTCCTGAGCCCTGTTGCTGAGAGCCTCATCTAGTCAGGGAGTGACACCCTCGCCTAGGGGGAAACTGACGTTTGCCATGGACAAAGAGGGAATGCTCTTTTTTTCTAACACATAGGAGAAATTCCAACCTCTAAGGTCACCCTGGAAGAAACCACCCTACTAAATATTGGTAAATATCACCACGCCAGAAACTGAAATGCCTTGCAAGTCCTGTCCAAATCTTGTTCATCCTCCAAGACTTAGCTTAAGCCCTCTTCCTCGCCTGGAAATCCTCCTCAGCTATTTCAGCCTAAAGTTCCTCCTTCTGCTGAGCACACATAGAACTTCCTTCCTCACACACTCTTCTAACCACCACCTGTCGCAGAGATCAGCCTCCTGAGCTGGACTGAAAGCTCCTTGAAGGTAGATCCTTGTCCTATACATTTTGAGTGCTTCTCAAAGCTCAGTGTTCTTCCAGGGTTGCTCATCTGGAACAGCAGCACAGCCCCCCTTATCCGTGCCTTCCTGGCTGCCAGAACAGAGTGCCATCGGAATATCCCACACTGCCTGGCGTCGCTTCCTGAACTGCTGGTCAGTTCGCCCCTTCCTCTTGGGTATGGCCTTCAGCTATGAGTGCAAAACCCAACTGGAGTCCATTGTTATTTGGGATGGCTGAGGTCTGGGCTGGCCTCGTGCAAGAAAGAGGGACACGGTAAGCAGAGATGGGTTACTTGCTTATGCTTTCATTTTGGTTTATTTGTTTTTCTCCAAGCTGTACGATTCTATGAGCCTTCTAAAGCAATAGAATATCTTTCCACTTGCTGAGCATATTCTCATTTTATGGTTTATTTAAAAGTCGTGTTGAAAAAGTCATTGTGGATAGGAGGTAGGCAGCGATCCTGGCTCTAGGGGACAGATGGAATGACCCACTGGGATTCTGCCATGTCTATTCCCAAGAGAGAAAGTGGCAGAATGTATTTGTCTGAAGTGAATTTCCGTAAACCCGGGCTCACAGCCAGGCTGCGGAGAGTAAGCTCCATTAGTAAGGCAGGCTGGAAGTGCTTCCCTGCTCAGCATTCTTGCTCAGGGAAAAAGCAAAACACCTTCCTTTGAATTTTCCACTTTGCTCAGATGTACAAACAAGGAAGTAAACAGGAGGCCAAGCATTTCAAACAGCGGGAGAAGCCCAGAAGCCCGGCACGGAGCTGCTGCTCGGAGAGAAAGGCAGAGCCAGAGAGAGCAGCGCAATCCACCTTCTCCGTGAAGGTACTTAGCCTTCTCTCCCAAGTGCGTGCATACACATACACGCACACAGAAACTGGAGGAGAGAGGAGACTGGCAAAAATATAATTAGAGGAAATTCCAAGACAGTATCACTTAAGAAATGATATTATTAATTCAACAAATACTGAGCACCTGTACCTTATGTGGAATGGGTGGGTCCATTTGGGAAAAAATAGCAGAGGGATGGCAACTGAGAAGCCAGGTTGGGGTGAAGGGATGTTTACCTCCTTCTACAGCTTAAAAATCTCTTTGAGTGACATGCGAGTGGGAACAGGGTGAGAGGGAGCCCCAGACCTCATTCCTGGTGGCCTCATCTGTAGGAGGCATCAGGGCCTCCCCATTTAGCTTTTTCCTCCATCACTCACTCACTGATGAACACTAACCTGAGAAGTTTTCTTCATTCAAACTCAGACATAAGGGTCCAAAATGGGCTCGTGAGGGAACCAGGTGGAGGAGACAGACCACCACACAGAGGGGATTTGGAAATATTTTCACCCCGTGGAAATCATGGAGTCCAAAACTAATGTCTCTGCAATCTGGCATCAAGAGCAAGTTCATGCCCATTTTACTTCTAGATTGCTATGAAGATAACCAGCTCACACCAACCTGATATACGATAATGTTCAGCACACAATGCACTCAGGAAGAATGAACACGCCATCATGTGCACTAAGGAATGGGCAAGCTCAGATTCACCTAATAGCAGAATAGTATCTAGCCTTTAGCTATCATATTCTTGAAGTACTTTAAACTGTGCAAAATTTTTGTAATAGAATGACATTAAAATGCAGAATCACAAGTTTATAAGCATAGAGTCTATTCATGTAAAATCCACTGAGGTGCACACTTAAGAAAAAGACACTTTATGCACTCTACCCTACATGTGTTATATCTGGAGAAATTTAAAATATGCAAATATAGCATGATGCTAATTCCTCAGAGTAGCTAGTGGTATTTCAGACCATTTCTGCCTTTTCTCCTCATGCTCTCCTACTTCCAGGTCTTCTGATCTTCAAGTGCCCCAAGGCCAACCTTCTCTAAGGCTTTTGATGAGTGGTCTACTCTGCCTGGACATTGTCCTCTCTGCCTTCCCTCGCTCAGCCCCTGTCCACCTCTCAGCTTTCTGTTTAAGGTTGCTGCCTCACAGGAAACTCCTTAGTTCCTTTTTTCCATCTCTCAAGAGATGAGGTCAAGTTATGCTCCACAGTGCTTAGCACAGCCTGAGATTATGTATTATCATGATAATTATTTTTATATTGATCAATAATATCTTTCAGTTTCAAGAGAATGTTTTACCCAACATTATACTCCCAGCACCCAGCATGATGCCTGATCCCTAGGAAGAGCTCAGAAACTAACTGTTGAATCAGTGAATGAAGAACCTTCCTTCCTACCCTGTTAGCAAATACTTGGTTAAAAAGGTTTATGCCTTCAGAGAAGGACAGAAAGCAGTGGCCCCTTCCCTCTCCTGGTATGGTCCTTGAGGTCAGTGCTGGGGGTTGTGCTATCTGTACACGGCCTCTGGGCAGGAAGCCCCCCAACTATTTCCTGAATACCCCTCATCCTCCCCTCTGCCTATTTCCTGAATACCCCCAACCCCCCCCCACTGCTGTGTCCTGCCTGGGTGTGAGACCTAGAATTGCACCAGAAATAAAGAGACAAAAATAATTATTCATAAAGAAGCAGCTTGACCACCAAAACCCTTTGGATTCGATCTGGTATCAGCAATCTCCTTGAGGAAGCAGGGAGATTGAATAGTTTCAGGTGCGTAAAACAGATTATAAACGTCACAGAGACATGGCAGAGATTACCATGGGCCAGATAGCATGGGAGCCCCTGAAATGGAAACACAGCCGAGGTTAGCTAAGGAGCCCATCCAAACCCAAGAACGGAAAGACACAAGTGAGAGAAGGGAGGGACGTGCAGGGTCCAGAAAGGGAGCAGAAGTGAAGGAGGAAAAGGGGAAGGAAGAGGGGGTAAAAATAGAGTGAGGGCAGGGGGAGCTAAGGAAGCGAAAGTACTTGAAAACCAAACAAAATGGCCACACGGAGAATACATGGAAATCCGAGGGAGGCCGGGAAAGGAGAATAGACAGGCTGAAATGCCAGGAAAGCTGCACCCTCTTCCCTCCCCCGGAACAAATGGTCTCCAAGTTCACAGAGACTTGCAGTTTTTTAAACCTTCAGAAACAAACAGGTCTTCCACACAAGGAAACAGATTCCTTGAGGTAACAGTCACGTAGAGGGAGTCAGCATGGATTTGAAAAGCAAAATACCATGAGACAAATTTGTCAGGTCTTTGTGTGGCATTTGTTTTCTCTGGGAGGGAAAACGATACACTCATTTTCCTCTTGGGCCAGAACTCCGGGACATGCTTTCAGAGCCGGAAGGAGAGGGAGTGGGCAGCAGAAGTGAGAATAAGAGTGTCCACGGATTCCATCCGCCGGCGGCTCGGCCCCTGGGATCCAGCACGCAGGTGATTAATAATGCATACTACAAGCTTTTATTTTCATGACAGCACCAGAGGAATGCTCATGCTCGCCAGTCATCAAGTCTGACCTTCCCACATCCCTTCCAGGGTGGTAACGGACTATCACACGGCTACCCAGGTGCTACACGCCTCACAGAAAGGTTTCCCCACCCTGATCGCGTTGGATTTGCCAAATGACTCTAAGAGACTCATAAGGCAGACACAAGATGCAAGTGACTTTTTTTTTGTTTTTTAATTGTTGGGGATTCAGTGAGGGCACCAAGAAAACCAGGTTACATGGATTGCATTTGTTAGGTAAAGTCCCTCTTATAATCGTGTCCCATCCCCAACAGGGATGTCACACACCTTTACCCCCCACCTCTCTCCTTCCTTCCCTCTCTGTTCTCCCTTTCCCCCACCCCCCACCATGAACCAGATCATTCCTTATCCTCATATCAGAACTGAGTACATAGGATTCTGATGCAAGTGACATTCTGAGGGGTAAATGACTTGCCCAAGATCATTACCGTGACTTCAATTGTGTCCCTGAAAAATACACACGGAAGGCCCAATCCCTGGAACCCATGAACGTGGTCTTAGGTTCTTACTTAGAAGTGGGGTCTCTGTAGTTATAATTAAAACATCAGGTCAGACGAGGTCATACTGGAGCAGTGTAGGATTTAAGAAACCCAATCTGACATGTGTCCTTGTAAGAAGGTAAGAGACCAGAGACAGACACACACAGAGCACGCCTTCCAGCCTACTTCACTCTTTTGGGTCACCCGGCTGGTCTGTCAAGTGGACATTTTTGCTACGTGATCCCTGGACCAACTTCTTAATGTATTCCTAACACTTGGGAACAAGTACTTGGGAGAGATGTTTGCTTGTAAAGTGGGGACAGCCTAGAAGTGCAGCACAAATGAATGAAGCTCTAACTATCCTGAAATGCACAGTCACTGGCAAATCATTCAAGGTGGGGTAAAGGGACTGTTCACCTTGTGAAGTGGGATTTGAAGGAGTTAGTTATGAGACAGATGGGAAGAGATCATATTTCTTATTGTAGACAGGAAACATATAAAATCATGACCTTCTGTAACATAAGGCTATAATTAGAGCCAAAACCAGTCCAGATACATTCATGGGTGATAAATATGTAAACAGACATTAGAACAGAGGTCGACCACCATATCCTCTCCTTGTCCCTGCTTATCTCTATCCAAAACACCATTTGTTTTATATGAACCACAACAAGAGACCTAACTTCCACAGCACTCCCCTTTCCTCACTCCTGAACATAAAGGAGGGACAGGAGGGGTATTTCAGAGTGACACGTGAAGCTCAAGCCCTGTGACGAGAGTCAGAGAATTGGGTGCAAGTCCTGGCCTCTCATTTGTTAGGCTGGCTTTGGTCAATCACTGATCTTCAGCTTCCCTCACTTGCAAATTAAAATCCTCCCGTTGAGGCTTCTTTACTCAGAGGGTCCTACAAGGCCACACATGGAAGCCCTTTGTGAACTCAGTTATGGTATCATGAGTAACTGACACTCGAGAGATACATACTGAAGACTCCGGGAAGAAAGTGATGTATGATGCATTTTGCTCGAAATAACATGGCTCTCAGCATCAAGCTCCTAAAGGAATTCCTAACTATTTACTAACCCAGCAAAGGTGAATCCCGAGGGTTTCAAGCCCAGCCCATTCATGTGAGTCACAGTATTCTGACTCATGTTAAGATTTGCTTACTCTTTCTTCCAAGCATTAATAAGCTGTTCATTTGTAGGCCCTTGGGACTTCTCTGATGATTTTTCTCCTCTGAATTTTCTGCCTTGCCAGGTCAGTTCTCCAGAACGCTCTGGCACAGGAGCGTGCGGCCTACTTTGTCCCCAGAGCACATCTTTACTTCCACCTGCCCAGTTCTTGCTATACCTGCTCAGTTTACCTTTGTCTTCTATGGTTCTAGCCATATCTGACCTCACCAGGGCTTTTCCAGATGGCTGGCCAGATAGTTGCCTCGTCTGGATGGCACAGCTGACCCCTGAGCCTGGCTCCAGAGGGGCGGTGACAGCATGAGCGGTTTCCTTTCCATATCTCCTGTATCTTTCAAACTGCTCATCGCACCTCAGCCCAGCTGAGATGTGGGGACTCGCAGGTGCCTTCCCAATTACTTACAGATGTCCAGACGCCAGGCCCTAGGCCAGTCCTTCAGCCAGAATGTCCATGAAATTACGATGCTGACCTCAAAGTACCAAATGCCCACAGAACGCTCCCTGCACCCTCGAGCTAACTGCCATGTCCGTGAGTCCCAGTGATTCTTAGATTTGACAGCTTGATTATAAAATTATCTAGGCCTCCCTGTTCCATGGAGCTCTTTTATTTTAGCGGACAAATTAAAACCCTGACTAGTTAACAGGTCTTTTTAAAAACTGTACACATGTTATGCTTTCATGCTCAGGACAGAATCGAAGAGGAAAGCGGCAGTTTGATAGGTGCAGGGGGACAGGACAGCAATTTACTCTGAAGCACGAGAGATGAGCAGGCTGCAGGCAACTTGTCTGCACATTCCAAAGCCAAAGCAGTTCCAGTTTGTCATTGCTACGGTGCCATATGTTTATCTTGTTGAACCAGAGTTAAATGATTTTTGTCCCAGCAAATGGTCCTGGGCCGGGGTGGGGTACCCTCTGCCAGTAGAAAGTAAAGGTCTTGCTGCTGAGAGCCAGGACTGCCCCAGTGCCAGGCGAAGACTGCACACCATGTCTTCATCTTTGGGGCCTATTGAAGAACACTAATTTTGATCACCAGATAGTGAGTTCTCTCCTGTGACAGGCACACTAATTAACGATGGCGTTTGTCAGACTAGCTGTCTCAGAGGAAAAGGGTCTGGAAAACTGAATTAATTTAGTCACTGCCATGCACTAAAGATGCTTTGCCTTGTAAGAATCATCAACCTTCTCACCTTCCCTCTTTTAAGAAGGATGAATTTGGAGGTGTCACGAAGACAAATTTCCATTCGTGGTCCTTACCACAGTAATAGCTGGGTTTGCAAATTCCAAGGCCTACAGGTGCGGGTAGGCAGCTAATTTTAATGATGAAGTAGGCTGGGTGTAAGAAACATGCAGCCTACTCTATCTGTTCTTTTGTTTTTCCACTCTTGAGAGAGACAGTCTCAATTATGAGAAAAATAACATTGCAAGAGTGATGATAAACTAGCAGGCAGCCTTGGTGTCATGGAGACCCTACAGAGAGAGTGACAGTGGCAGACTCGAGAGCACGCATCAGGCTACAATCAGACAAGGGTTACTCTGCTCCGCCCGATGTCATGCAGAAATGCAGGCCTGATGTTACCGGGATGGCTGAGTTTTTAAAAGAAGCCAAAACACATGGATTTTTATGTCCTGATTTCTAAATGTTGGCAACTAATTATTTAAACATGGAAGTGTTTATGTCAAACAGTACAGATTTTCCTAAGTTGGGGAGCTCTGGAACTCTTACAACCTCAGCTTTATTATTATTTTTTTTTTTGGATAATCATACTTAATTTTTTTGTTAATTTTTAAATAAAATCATAACTATACATTTATGGGGTACCATGGGATGATTTGATATACAATGTGGAATGCTTAAATCAAACTGATAAACATTACTGTCTCCTCACTTACTTAAATTTGTGGTAAGACATTTAAAATTTACTCTTAGTTATTTTGTAATATACCCTTGCATTGTGTACATTAGGTGTTTACAGCCTCAGCTTGACCCATTTTTTCTCATTGTCCTTTCCCCTTACTATGCCAAAGACACAGAGAAATTGACCATTTTTCCCTTTCCGAGATTCTTCAGTATCAGTTTCCAGGACATTCCACTTGGTTTGCTCATCTACCTCCTGATTCCTCACCTGAAAGCCCAGAGGGATGGTGAAGACCAAGGGCCACATTCCAGGGAGAGGACCAGGGAGGTCACCATGTAACACCACCAGCCAGGGGCAGTACAATCTTGAACCCAGGCCAGCACTCCAGACCCTCACACCCCATAGCCTCCCTTGAAATAGTTCCTCCTCCTGGCACATAACTCTGGAAAAATCCACGAGAAGGCACCAGGCCTTTCCTGGCTCAATGCCTTTTGACCTTCTTGCCTTTTCTGTCTGCCCAGAGAGGCTCCATTTATTATTTCCCTTCTTTGAGGCCTTTTCTGGTTGAATTGCCCATAGTGATTGAACTTCTTCTTTCTAGCCGGTCTTGCAGCCCCAAAGAATTACCATATCACCTTTTCTTTTTCTTTTCTTCTTTTTTTTTTTTTTTTTTTTTTCAGTTTTTGTGCCGGGCTGGGTTTGAAACCGCCACCACGCCATAAGGGGCCTGCGCTCTACAACAGTCAGCCACAGGCACCACCCCCCAAAAACATTTTTTTAATCAAAATTAATCCATTTTAAAATAAATGGTAAATATACTTTAAAAGTCAAATGTATTATTTCTCCGAAGTTAAAAAAACAAAAGGATAGATTAAA
>CAUYON010142934.1:0-29341 GCA_963573935.1 Arctocebus calabarensis | reverse complement strand
CGCACAACGCCCCCACCGCAGCTCGAACCCCGAGACGCCACTCCACCCCGCAGCGCCCACCCGCTGATCATCCCCCCGAGAGCAGCTCGAACCCCGTGATCCTACTCCCCAGAGCAGCTCGAACCTCGTGATCCTACTACCCGAGAGCAGCTCGAACCCCGTGATCCTACTCCCCAGAGCAGCTCGAACCCCGTGATCCTACTACCCGAGAGCAGCTCGAACCCTGTGATCCTACTCCCCGAGAGCAGCTTATCTCTTCAGCATATTGTGCATCACGGTAAAAAGTATCTCACATAACTTTCTGTGCTTCTCATATATTTTTCATTGTGCTCACTGCAATACTGAAAACCCTGAATAACATCATGGAACCCATACAAGATGCCACTAGAGATGCTGTACATCTCCCAAAAAAGCAGAGAAAGTGTATAACAGTACAAGAAAAAGCTGAACTGCTTGAAATGTACTGCGGAATGGGGTCTCCATTTCAGACAGACACTTGCTCTTGTAAACAGATGCTGTAAACTTATGGCATCAGTAAGTACCGGACGGCACCGTAAATGTTTTTCCTGTGATTTCCCTGGACTACCATAAGAATACAGTAGTTAAACAAGTACTGTACAAAATACATGTTCAGTGACTGATCATGTTATCAGTGAGGCTTCTAGTCAACAGTAGGGTATTAGGAGTTAAGTTTTTTTTAAAGAAAAATCAAAATTTATTAAAATATTAGTCTGTGACTTAGTCCCTTCAAATGAATGGATAATAAATATAAATAGCAACTTGGAATTTTCTTTCTTTTTTTTGAAAAGTAAATTTATTTCAGGTTAATGTGAGGGGACAAACAACTAGGTCAAAATATTTGATTTTGTTAAGTACAGTCCCTCTTGTGGTTATGTCCCCCACACAAAAGGTGTGCAATTATCCGCAGATTTTCAACTGCACAGGGGGTCATTACCCTATAACATCCAGGTTGTTTAAAAAACAACTGTAATCAGTTTAACATTTTCATTGGTGATTATACTATAATCATATACTGATTTCCCATTAAAAGAATTTACAATTATCTGATGAAATATTTGTCAATCTTATTAAAGAAAAACTTTTTCAGTTCTTATTATCACTGTTACCATTCTCTTTTAAAGAAACTCTTTTAACACTGACTCAAAGTACATATACATATATATATAAAGGAAAGCAAAACATGTCAAATTTAGAAGATAATATTAATGTTATATACTTAAAGCCAAAAGAAAAGTAAATTAATTTTTTTGATCAGGTAAATGTGGAAGGCGGCAACTTACAAACTCAGGTAAATATTCCTATATTCCTTCCTATAGTACGGCCCCAACTTAACATTTCAGCCTCGTATCTAATACTACTCCAATTATAAACTACTCACCAGATGAATGGACAGATCTCTATTTTTTAAAATTCTTTTAAATCTTTTATTAGTAAAAAAAAACTAATGTCAGTAGTGTTAAGATTCTACAAAATGTTAACATAGAGAAAACATAGTATTTTACTAACACATATATATACCCAAAGTTAAACAAAATTAGCTCTTTTTTAACAAATGAGTTGCATTATTACCTTTTAGAAAATATGCAGTTATTTAATAATCAACTAAATAGTACCTTCAGTAGCCTACAAGAAGGAAATTCTGGTAGAAAATGTAATTTATTCCTCCACAAATAAAGCAGTTCCAGTGATTCCATGCCAGCTAGTTCAGGAGGTATAACTTCCAAGAGATTTGAACTGCAGTCCAAGTGCTTGAGTCCTATAATATATATGCAATGAAAACCAAAAACATTAGCTTCTGATTGTATACACTTTCTAAGAATGTGTGAGAAGTCACCACAAGGACTTAAGAACCTGTGCCATTGGATACCATTACAATAATGAAGAATACTCAAATACCATTGAACTAAATAAATGTAAATTAACTTTTTATGTTCAACTACAATTAAAAAGAATTAATATTAAAGTTTAATATCAATATTTAAAAACAGTCTAGATTTGGGCGGCGCCTGTGGCTCAAAAGAGTAGGGCACCGACCCCATATGCCGGAGGTGGTGGGTTCAAACCCAGCCCCAGCCAAAACTGCAAAAAAAAAAAAAAGTCTAGATTTAAAAAACAATGATCTCTATTACTCTGTTATAGTAGTCTATAAAATGTACACTATTATTATTTCCCTTAATTACCTTAAGCTTTTTCTTTAATAATTAATGACATATAAACTTAGAAGCATGCTGGTTGCATCAATGGATATTAAGAAACTCTGACCAACAGTGGTTTAGACACATCTGCGTTTGTAGGCAAGTTGACTTTTCATCGGAACGCCTTGGATTTCTAGACAGATTTCTTCCATCCATCTACACAGCTTCCCGCTCTCTTTTCCTGTCTTCTTTTTCTTAACAACATATCTTTCTAACACCTGAACTAACACTGATGTCCAGACTTCACACAGTAGCTTAAGAACGTCCTTGCCTGCTGCATGTCTCTTACCTCCTGGATCTTTCTTTCTTAAGAAAAAAACAACAGAAAACAAAAATGGGGAACGTAAGACTTTAATAAGCAGTTTTCTCCTAAATCCATATCGCAAATTCCTCCATTTATCATGGCCTCTATATATACTCCAAAACTCACTTTTAGCCCCTAAAATGCATAGGCAGAATGCATTTTACAACTTACTTTCCTGTACTTTGAGCTCATCAACTGTAATATAATTCGTGACTGGATTGATAGTTTGTCTTGGACAGTTTTTCTTTTGCTATATAGCAAAGCTAACTGCTTTTCAAAACCAATGCAATACTACTGCTTTCAACTAATAATAATTTATATATTATTTGAGGAAAATACTCAAATCCAGTAAATTCTCTACAGAAAAAAATTGTTTTAGAGTTAGAGGTCATAATTTTCACAGACATCTGCATTTAGGAGCATTCACTGAGAATATAGCAGTCAGTAGAGGAAAGTCCAGTGGGAAGGGGTAAGGATTTAAGATCTGGCTCTACAATTGACAGCATAATTTCTAAATCTCCATTTATTTTTCAAAAAAATGTAGGCAATCTTGGAATTCAGGCAAAATAAGACCATCTCTTGACATTATCAGCTACGGAGCACAAGGAGGCCACAGGTATAAGGTAACACACATCACGGGTAGATTCCCCTGTGAAAGGATCATAGCTTCTCGGTGAATGCTGAATGAATGAACAGAGACAACACAGCTTGTCCTTATCAGTTTCTAGATATGTAATATTAAGATTCATGATCATATTTTCTTTTCCTCTTTTTGATATGCCTGAGTATCTTCATAATGGCAATTTTTAGGCAGTTGCTGAACAATAATAATCTGGAGAAAATCTGACTAATTGCCATTGTTTGCATTTATCACCATCAAAATCTCTTACTTTATTTCTCTGTAAGCACATCAAAAATTATTTTTCTAAATGCAAGTTGCACCAACTTCAAATTTATATATTTTTTAAAATAGAAAAGATTTACTTTTCATTCGACTTATTTCTTCTGGCAAGCTCTTCAATTGATTACTGGAAAGATTGAGTCGCACCAGACTAGGCAGAGAAGAAAAGCTAGCAGGAACAGTTGTAAGACGATTGTTTGAAAGATCCTTTAAAAAGAAAAAGACAGAATGAATAAATGAGTAAATTAAAAAAAAAAAAAGATTGTCAAAGGGAATTTCAAATTTGACGGGGGTTGGGGAAGGGACTGGGTCTTCCCTAGGCTGGTTTCAAACTCCTGAGCTCAAGTAATCCTCCCACCTAACTTTCCAAGTAGCTGGGACTACAAGTGCACTCCACCATGCCCAGCTTCTAGGACTTCAAAATTTTGAAGGAACTGTCACAAATAACAAACTGTTGCAGAGGTGATAAGCTTTATAACCTTCATTCACTGACAATTTCACAGATCATCACTCATTTCAATATTCTTTTTCAACATCTGCAGAGCCCCCTATGTGTCCATCAATGAAGTAGACAGGAATTAAAATGAATTCTGACTTCAAAAATATTTTACATAAAGGTTTAAAACTAAGTCATACTAAATCATACATCATGCTCTCCATGTATAAGTCCATTCATCTGCCTAGTATTTATTGAGTACCTATAATAAATTAGGCACATTACTGATAAACTGTAATGTGAAATGCAAAATATCTTTGCAAGAAAAAAAATTCTGAAAGAAAAATAAAGTGGAAAAATGGCCTTTAAATCTTGGGAAAAAGAAAAAGTTTTCCCTTGGTTCTTCTGCTTTGACTGAGACCAGACATCTGCTCTTTACTTTTCACTCATTCAAGTTTGACTGATTAAATCTCTATACTGAATGTTTTCTTTAAATACATATGTTTGTTTCCTCTTTAACAGTTAGATATGAACTTTTCTTTGAAACCCCCTTCAAAAGACATTATTATGAATGGGATGATTTTTGTAAATCTCAAATAGTCCTAACACTCAAATGAAGTGTGAAGTGCTCCACTAGCTATCAGCAAAGTGTTACACAGGGCCAATGGCAACAAGGAATTGGAAAAAATGACTTGAACTATTCTCCAATGGTTCTCACATTTAATCTAACTTAAACAACTATATTTTGTGACTCTGGATAAATTGAGAAGATGAAAAAAGTAAAAATGCTGGATCAGCTCTTTTTGGAAAAAAACATATTGTTAAGATTGTAGTAACATAATATCATAATCTACAACATACAAAATAATCTGCAATTCTAATACAAAGACTAAGAATCAAGAAATTGCTAATAATTAAATATTTTGTAATATCAAAAGTTACTAATAATAAATGCAATTTGTTATCCTTGATAGGATTCTGAGATACCCCTCCCCCAAAAAAGCCTCCACTAGTGGAAAAACTGGGGAAATCTGAATAAAACCTGTCATTTAAATAGTAAATTTAAATTTACTATTAAATAAGTAAATTTCTGAGTTTTTAACAATGACCCGTGGTTCCATTAAATTTTCACATTACTGGAAGCTGGGTAGAGGGTATATAAGAACTTTTCTGCTATATTTATAACTTTTCTATGAACCTAAAATTTTTTCCAAAGTAAAAAGCTTAAAATAAAGTTACTAACAAAATTCAGAATTCTTAAAACATTTTTAAAAACACAAATCATTCCAATAAACTTTCCTTTAAATTCTAAACAACAGAATAACCAATGAAGTTAAATATTTATTACAGTTAATTAAATTAGGTATAAAACATAAGTAGACTATATACATAAACACACTGTATGTGTAAGTATACATATACAAATATATAAACAAATTTACAATTACTAGTTTAGCAATCTAATTGAAATGCACAATTTCTGATAATCTACTCATAAAACCGGCTGTCCATGTTTCCGACATTTCAACCACATATACAATTTCTCAGCCTGACGAAAAACTACACCAGCCCCAAACTATATCAAAATTGGAAAATCATAACTTACTAAATCTTCTAAACTGGAAAGTTGTTCAAATCCCTCTGTTATTGAAGAGAGTTCGTTATGCTGGAGATACAGGCCCTTCAGGTTCCTTAGGTTTGCAATCTCTCCAGGTAGTATTTTCAGCTTGTTATGGCTATTGATTGATAAAGTGAACACTGCCTATTTCAGCAACAGCACAATACACACTTACCAAAGGAATTTTTACATTGGGCTCATTACAAAAATTAAATGTGGTTACTAACCACCCCCCAAATTTATATTAATTAAAATAACAGTAAACAAATTAGAGCTTCAAAGAAAAACAAAAAAGAAATAAAGATTTTTAACGAAACATGAATAATTTGTGAATTTTTGATTACAATTTTGTGAATTTTTGCTTATAATGAACTCTTAATTTTATGTATAACAGGAACTAACATACTAGACTCAATTTTTTATACTTTATTTGACTTCAAGAATTGTGTCAAAATATGTACAAAGATGACATTATAGTTACATCACAAATAACGGGGAGAAAATGGGAAATACAACTTTAAATTACATTAAAATAAAACTGGTTGAAAATAAAAAGCCAAAAGTGTCTCAAACATTAAAAACCAATAAAACTGCAAAAAGTCAGATATTCTTATTGTTCACTGAGCTGAAATCTTTGTGTGTTTGACAGAGATCTAGCTGGGCAGAGATGTCATTCTAACTGTGTATTTCTATTATTGTTGTTCACTTAGCTGAAATCTTTGAGTGTTTGACAGAGATCTAGCTGGGCAGAGATGTCATTCTAGCTGTGTATTTCCTCCTTCTCCTTTCCTACTTAATTCCATTCTAAGACTCACACTTTTAAGTGTTAGAATTTAAAGCTGAAGCTGCACCCTCTGTATATATTCTTGACTTGTAAGGGGAAGAGGCTCTCATGTAGTAAACAATTAGCTCCTTTTTATGTGCACCTTCTTACGGATTTATGGTAATTTTACACTTTTCACCAAATGAGTACTGTTATTTGACTAAACTAGAGGACTGTTTTTCCTCTAACTACTTAACTTGCCTCCAGAAAATGGATTTCAGTATATTATGTTAAATAGATCTATAACATATTTATATTGTAAACCACAATTTTTTAAACTATGCTTGAAGTACCACTTGTTTCTTCTCTCAAATGATATCACCCATGATCTCCTTTCAAATAATTGGAGTCTATTTAACACAGAAAAGGCACAGTTACTCTTTCTTAACAGTCTGGGTGTGTATTAGAGGGCAAACAGAGTTAGCTAGGACCTTAGCTGCCTAGAAGCCCAGGTACCTGTCCACAAAAGTACTAGAGATACATCCATGGAATCCCAGGAGTCCTTGGAAAAGTTTAAAAATGACTACTAATAAAAGCCATGAAAGTTTTCATTGTTAATGAAAGAATAGTTATATATTTCTTCCTTACTGTTTAATACCTAGATATTTTTTAGACTATCAAGCTAAATTAAAAGTTGGGATAAAAGCAAAGAGGTTTATTAAAATAACAACCACTAAGAATTGTTACATAAAAATAATACAAGAGCATTTCAATCAGTGTAACATGGTTTCTTGTACCCTCAATGAATCCCCAACAATAAAAAAAATAAAAATAAAAAAAAATACAAGAGCATTTAAAAAAAATCAACTGGACTTAAATCTGGAAAATCAGAAGACATGTAGGTAACTCTAAAACCAAATAAAGACAAATTAAAAACTTAAAATCTTACTCTGTTTTAACTACTTTATGTGATAAAACAAAGATATTTTCTAATGTTAGAAAAAATTTAAAGAATGTCAGGTTTACGACATTATAATAGCAATATTAGAAATAAATAAGCTTAAATTTTACCTGACATTAAGTTTCTGAAGATTTTCTAGTTCTCCTACAGCAGGAGGAAGGGATGTCAGCTGATTATCATGTATCTGAAAGTTATTAAAGGACAAAGTAAGTATTCCAAGTCCTACAATTAACTGGACACGAGCTTTGCCACTGTACAAAATTATTCACCAAGAATCCCTTTCTTCTAACTCAGTGCCAATGAGCTGGATGTTGGTAATGTGTCCTGTGTGTACAAGAGCTGAAACTGTCCAAACTGCTGCTCAGAAACCATGAAGTCATGTCACCAACTTTACATATTACAATTAAAAATAAACTTCATTACATTAAGTGACGTTTCCATTTCAAATACGACATGAAGAAGAAACTAGCACAGGCCTCTGACAGTCTGACACATGTCAACATATAAAATTATATGAGAAGGGAGAGAGGGATGTCTCTCATGTTCTTACATAACCTTTTGTAAGGCAGAAAGAACCTTAGAGTAAAGCAATACATTCATTTACAAATGAAGATTAAAAATCTCTCTGAAAATTTAGATCCTGCTTTTCTACATATGAATTAGAGGATTTTGATGTTGCTGAGAAAAGTACACCAAAGTCTATAGGTTCTGAAATACACTACTCATGTTCAATTCACCACCACATGGTAACTAGAGATTAAGAAGAGTCCCTGAAGGAAAACACAAAACTTTAATTTCAATAATTTAACTCAACTTGAAGGCAAGTTACAAAAAAAAAAAAAAAAAAAAAATTCTATCTTAAGCACTTGCTTTAATGCCTAGAATATTAATTATAAAAATATTAAGAAAAAAGATGAGCAAAAGCATCTTGTTAAATACTAATTCTGTTTGTATGCACTGACTCATTTAATCCTACAAACAATTTTTAGAAGTAGGTAATTGTATCAGTCCTGGTTGCAGATATCAACACTGTGACCCAGTGAAGTAACTTCCTCAAGGCCACACAGCTATTGAGTGGCAAGGTCAGAATGAGAAACTTGGTGTTCTAACCCTTAACTTTTAACCATTACATGCCTAACATAATAACTTCTACCAACTGAACATGAAAGACTTTCTACTTATCAAACCCCAAATTTAGCTTTAGAATCCCTTCTACTAACAACCCAAATTTGCAGTCCGTCAACTTACATCAAGAACAGTCAACGCAGGCAGGAGTCGGAGGTCATCTGTAAGTGACTGGAGTCTATTGTTTGATATAATTAGTTTGGTCAAATCTGTCTGCTCCCACCATCGCTCAGTAGCACCGAATGTAAGATTCTGATTAGCTTCCTCCGGGATATCAACATTTATTCTCCAGACACACTGAGGCACTATTTCCACCACCATCACGTGGGTAGGGGGATGGAAACAAGAAGTAGATACTAAGTGACATACTTTTGTAACAGTGATTCAGTTTATCTATTGAAAAACTATTTCTCGGCGCCTGTGGCTCAGCGAGTAGGGCACCGACCCCATATACCGAGGGCTGAGGGTTCAAGCCCAGCCCTGCCGAACTGCATCAAAAAAATTAGCCGGGCGCTGTGGCGGGCGCCTGTAGTCCCAGCTACTCGGGAGGTTGAGGCAAGAGAATCGCTTGAGCCCAAGAGCTGGAGGTTGCTGTGAGCTGTGACTCCACAGCACTTCACCGAGTGCGATAGAGTGAGACTCTGTCTCCACAAAAAAAAAAAAAAAAAAAAAAAACTATTTCTCAAACAAAAAAATCTCAAGTAAGTCAAAGAGTAATTTTTTTTTTTGAGACAGAACCTCAAGCTGTCACCCTGGATGAAGTGCTGTTGTAACACAGCTCACAGCAACCTCCAATTCCTGGGCTCAAGTGAGTCTCTTGCCTCTGCCTCCCAAGTAGCTGGGACTACAGGCACCCACCACAATGCCTAGCCATTTTTTGACTGCAGCCGTCATTGTTGTTTGGCGGTCCCGGGCTGGATTCAAACCCACCAGCTCAGGTGTACGTGGCTGGCGCCTTAGCCCGTTGAGCCACAGGCACCGAGCCAAAGAGTAAGAAATTTTAACTAGAGAGTTTATTTTATTCAAAAACAGACTATGTAATACATATTTTACATATTAACTCTCACTTTTAACTTCATTCAACTTTTTTACTATATACAGACACTGCACAGTACACATATAAAACAAATAAAGAAGGAATCTTACCATTTTGCTAACAGACTAATGGAGAAGGCTTGGAAATCAACATCTATATGTAATGTAAAAATTTTAACAGACGTATATATAAGGCTCCAAAAGGGTTGGTAATGCAATCCAATCACTAAGTATCTACCCAAACCAAAAAAAAAAAAAAAAAGCCATTTCACCATAAGGACATTTGCCCTTGAGTATTTATAGCAGCCCAATTAACAACTGCAAGGATGTGGAAACATATCCTTCCACACATGCATGGATTAATAACTATGGTATATGTACACTACTAAACACTATTCAGCCATAAAAAGATGGAGATTTTGTATCTTTTGCAACAACCTGGATGGATTTGGAGAACACGCTCCTATATAAAGTATCACAAGAATGAAAAGGTAAGTATCACATGTACTCAATACTATGTTGAAAGTAGTTAAAAACTACCTACTCACATGAGAGAAAAACTCAAAATCCTGAGGCAGAAAGGAAAGGAGCTCAGCAAGTTACCACTAAGGGGAACAATCAATGGGTATGTACGTATATGGCACAGTTCAGGGAAACGCCACAGCTGCAACTAGGACTCTACCTTACAAATGCAAATCATGTAACCTGATGTCTACTTTCATATTAATCTGCAATTAAAAAAAAAAAAGAAATGCCTGGTAGTAATAGCTAAAACTTACAAATACTTCTCACATTCTAACTCATTTACACCTCACCTTGTGACAACTGTGAGGTCGGTGCTATCACTAATCCCACCTAAAGGATGTGAAATGTGAGGTGCAAAGAGAATGCAAAATCTGGCCAGGGCTATGCAGCTAGTTAGGCAGCAGAAGTAGAAGTGAAACCTTGTACAGAGCTCTAATTTTTTGCTTTTGTTTTGCTTTCCATTTGGGAGAAACATCTGACTCTGGTGGCTACTCTGCTTTACCTGACATTTAATTTTATTTCTTACCACATCACATAATATTATGTAATTCTATTGTAGCAAATGATGATTTGTGTAATACAGTAAATAAGTCTGGACAAGTTGAGAAGGGAAAATCCATGTTGTCACCACAAAACTTAAATTTCTAAAAGGTAGCTTGCTATTGTACTGTAGCAAACTATTTTAAATAGTCCTTCGTTCCTTGTTAAAAGTGAACTACATAAAGGGAAGATGGAACTTTGGAGTTCTACATGAAGGTAATCACTGGCTATTCTCCACTATCATTTCAAAACCACCAAATGGCAGATGGAGAGGTATAGCCAAAGTTTCAAATTCAGGACACCGAAGAGCAATTCTAGATGACTGATCGGATACAATGGTGTTACAGATGAAAAGCAACTCCTGAAAGCCATGAGACTTATACTCACTCAAAAATGAGCTACCGACATTCATATTAAAATAAATCCTAAGATCTCTCTCCTTCCCCATATCTCAGATTAGGCATTCTCTCTACTCTTCTACCACTGAAACTTGAGGAAACCAGACTATGAATCCACTCGTATTCCTATTTGTGGATCAAGGTTTATTTTTAAAGTAAAAGAAAACAAAATAATTTCACTCTTCCCAAATGATCTGAAAGCCAAAGCATAAAATTTGTTATCATCAATACTTTGGTATGTAGATATAGATGAAGTGAGTGAGAATGAGAAATACAGATCAGCCAGCAATTAGCATGTGAATTTACTGACATCAAAGGAGTCAACAGAAATGGCAGCATTTATGTATTTGACTAAAAATAAACGCTACTCTCAGAAGAAAAGGGTACTAATGTGCCATATGGAGTTGGGTCACCTACAAAAAGCTCCGGGTGAGGGAGAGAAGCAAGACAAAACAATACACACACACACACACTCTCTCAAAAAGCATATATATTGAAGAAGTGTGTGATTTGCACAATTCCATTCCTAAAGAAGATACACAGACGATTTGTGCATGCATTTTTCTCTAACACCTATATGTAGATACATTAAAGCCATTATACCCCAAAAAGCAATGTATATAACAACTGTCTTTTTGGGTAGTGGAGGAAGTTGGGAAGCACAAAAAATCTGCACACGCTACAATTAACATACTAGTTACTAAACTATACTAAATGAGTGCTAATATTTTATCATTATTATTTCAGGTATTTTTGTTACCAAACTTTATCCTTTAGGGAACTACCGAAGGCATGGACAATTGTTGAGATCATCGTGTTATGGAATATATATCAGTTTGTTTTTCTATAAACTATGACTTACTGATCATTCTTTTCCCCATTAATTATTTCTCAGGTATCCCAATTTCTTCCAGAACTTATAGCACCAAGATTCAAGTAACTGTTGTACCTCCCCCATATGAAGAACCACTAAAAGGTAGACCTATAGTCCTAACTACTGAGGAATTCTGTGGAGCCATCCTAGTTCACCAAGTTATAAAATAGAAGCTACAAGGTAAAAATGAATGTCAATAGCATATAAATGAAAAAAAATTACTATGGAGTTGGGTAGTATGTAAAATTTCAAACATACACATAAATTTAAAGACAAGCATAATGAAAGAAAACTACATGTATCCATCACCCAGCTTTAACTATCAGCTTTAACAATTATCAGTTCATGGCTAGTCTTGCTTTATTGATTACTCCATCCCACAATGATCTAAGCTACCATCTTAAGAAGCTTAAAATAAATTAATTAATTAAAAGAATTAAACCCAAAGAAAGCTGAAGCAAGGAAATAAAAAGTGATAATCAATGAGATAGAAAACGGACAAGTAATAATGAAAAAACAACAGGCCAGTATCTAGTTCTTTGAAAAAGATCAGTAAAATTGATAAATCCTTAGCCAGACAGATGAAGGAAGAAAAAAGAAACAAATTATCAAGATCAAGAATCAAAGTGAGACTGTCACTACAGATCCTACATATGTTAAAAGATAAGGATATATTTTGAACAGTTTTATGTCAATAAATCCAACAATGTAGATGAAATGGACAAATTCCTTGAAAGGAAAAAACAAAAGGCAAACAGCAATAGAAAGTAACCTTTCGTTTATTAAACTGAATTCACTATTTAAAACATCCTCCAAAGAAAACTCCAGGCAGATGGCTACACTGGTGAATTCTAACATTTAAAATAAAGATAATACTAATTCTACACAAACTCTTTCCTCTTTCAAAAAACAGAGGAAAGAACACTTCTAAATTTGTTTTATAAGGCCCGTTTAAACCTGATACCAACACCAGACCACGGCATTAAGACAGAGAAAAACTCCTAAAACAAACAAAAACCAGAGTGCAATATCCCTAATGATTATAGACCCCAAATTTCTTTTTTTATATACTGCTGGTTTTTTTTTTGTTTTTTTTTTCATTTCAGATTAATAGGAGGGTACAAAGGTTTAGGTTTCGTTGTTTTCATTTCCAAGGTAAAGTTCAAGTTGTAGTTGAACCCTCCACCCCCAGTTTCTTAAGAAATGTAGCAACTTTCATAAAAAGGATAATATATCATGATATAGTGGAAGTCATCTTAGGAATGGTAGGCTGGTTTAACATTCAAAAATCAAGACAATCTACCGTGTTAATGGAGAGGAGGGAGTCTATGTCATCTGTTCTTTTCATTCTGGTACTTGTCTGGACTACTTTTACGTAGCACAGTAAGAAAGCAATCACGAGAAGGAAACTGTTAGTCTGAAAACTGAATACTATGCAGAGACAAAGCATTGCAGGGAGAAGGCCGCGCTCGCCCAGCCCCCGCCCCACCCCCACCCGCGCAGACGAGCGCGGGGCGCCGGCCGGTCCCTCGGGCGCCCACACCTGGGTCTCCGCCAGGTTTTCTCGGGATGCCTCACGTCTGAACGCAACGCGGCGTCTATCCTGATGCTCAACTTAGAAAGCAGGCTCGTCCTTCCTCGTAACCAGGATTCTGCCCAACTGCATACAGAAGGGGCTTTCAGCGAGGAAGAGTGGCACTCGTTCCAAAAAGGCAGATAAAAAGGGAAACAATTTTAGCTTTAGAGGACGTGTCAGCCATCCTCTGGTAGCTGACTGGGTCGCACGTTACATCGTCTCTAACAGACGGCAGGAGCCCAGGGCGCCCCGGTCTGAATCTGGGTTACGTTCCCGGCAGAGGCCCCTGCGGGCAGAGCCGAAATGGACGGTCCACGCCAGTCGTAACGCTCAGCCCCGGGGCTCGAGCGCAGAGACCCGGGCCGGGGCTCCGGGACACAGTCGGTCGTTACTTCGGGGCTCACCTTCGCTGAGGTTCCTACCCGACAGGTTTAACTGGCCGCTCTTCCTCGCCGCCTTTAACAGCCCCTGCGGCACGGAGGTAGCGCAGTCCCTCGCGTCAGCTTTGAAACCCGCTCGGGGATCCCGCCTGGCTACTCCCGTCGGGCGCGACATGTTTAAACAACGCCCGAAGCCGCAGCGCCGCCCGGGACGCTAAAAAGGCGGCGCCCCGAGTCGCCCCGCCCCCTTCGCCGCGCGTGCTCCGTGCGCCGGGCCCGCGGCCAGGAGCTGGGCCTTCGCTTCTTGCGGCGCGGCCAGATGTCGTCATCCCCCGCGCCGGGACCTGGACGACGCAGGAGCCTGTTCCGTTGCCGGTGCTGGCCTAGCGTCCTGGAATTACCTCACACAAGTAAGCGCGTTTAACGGACTTACGGGGTCGTGGAGTTTATCCTTTGCACTGTCGCGACCGCTCCTAGCTTCTCTTTGTGCTTCTGCCGCGGCGAGGGCGGCCCCCTCTTGTCCCCTCTCCTGCTCTGAACGTGGGCCTCGGCTCACACTTGGCCCTGGGCGCGGTCTGAGCATCCCTGCACCCCAGCCTGCCTGGTCGCCTGTGCGGAGAGGAGGAGTCCTGCTCTCCGGGCCGGTGCTCGGACCCCGTTCCCGGTGCTGTGTTATAGTCCAGGATAGGAGGGAATGTGAAGTGGAAGGGTTGGCAACGCAGAAGAAGAAACGCTTGAAATTCAGTAAGTGTTGTGTGCAGCCGAACAGTGCAGGAGACAGGTGCTGCACGGGAGCCCTAAAAATGCCAGTGCGGATTCCAGCTGCCGCTCTCCAACTGTAACTCCAGGGGTCTTTCTGCCGCCTAAGGTTTTGGAAATAATTTAAGTGAGCAAAAAAGTTTAAGTTTGGAGCGCTTAGTGAGGGAAGGGACTCGAGTTCAGAATTGCGCATGAAAATTTTGTTCCATCGCTGTTTCTTGGGAAATTAAAGTTTCCCTTCGAAGTGTAAATTCATTCAGCAAGTAATTATTAAGAGTTCATCCTGCATGGTACATACTGTCCTGGATGATTGATTTTTCTTTTACCTGAAGTGATTTTATTTCAAAAGCATATACCGAGAAATATCCATCTGACCCCATTAAATGCACTGGTGATTGATTGGTAGGATAGCTGAAAGATAGGATGGCAGCCCTCTCACAGATTCTGCGCCCCGCAGCTTTACCTGAGTCCATCTTCGTGCTACCAGTAAAATCCAGTTTTTCACACCCTACCCTTTTTCAGGTGGAGTGCAGTGGAGCCCTTTACAGAACAGCAGAAAGGTACCAGTAATGAACCTGCTAAGTCAGGAAAGACCCGGTTTTAAAGCAGAAGGACCATAGCGGCTTTGCAAGATCATTTTTATCAGTTAATCCAAATAATGACAATAGCTACTTTATTGAGCCCTTATTAAGTGCTAGGCTCAGTGCTAAAAGAACCTCTGTTCGCTATTAAGTGTTTAATACAATGACCAGTTTTGCAGATGAAGAAATTGATGTTAAAAGGGGCTAAGAAACTTACCTTAGATCACAAGTTTAAGTGATGTGACAGAGAATTTGAACCTGAATCTATCTCCAAAACCTTAGTCGTTAACCACATGAGTTGCCTAATAGCTTTTCATAATTTCCAACTTTTTTTTTTTAATTCTGGGATCATTTTAACAGTTTTGAAGAGATTTATTAGGGAACAACCTTTTTCTCTTTTGTAGGGAGTAACAGCCTACTTTTGGAGAATGAGTAGCTAAAGTATAAAAATTTATGATAGTCACCCCTGCCCCTACAATTAATCTTCTTTAGTTCAACTTATTTAAAAATAACAGCAAGGTATAATTTTTTTATTCTTTTGTTCTTGAAGCAAAATACTTTATTATTGACATTTTGGAATACTATGTCAAAATATTGTTTCTTTTTTAGAAGAGAAGCATATGTTTAATGGCAAAGTAATTCTGAAAAATCCAGGTGGCCTTATATTTGTAATAAACCTCAGTGGATACAAACTGATACATGTAAAAAAATTACCAGTAAACAGGGTGGCTATAAAGTTCGTGTGCAATTCAACGTAGTTATTTTAAAGTGACTATTATAGATATTTTAAAATAGACTATTTTAAATTGTGCACGAATGTTAATGGTCACTCTGTATATCTACAGTATAAAACATTGTGCTTATGAAGTAAGTGCAGATTAGATGAATGACAGTAAAATGTAACTGCGCAATTGGGAAAACTACATGTTTTATCTCAGATTTGATAGAAACTGAAAGCTAAGTGACTTGAATTGAGTTTTGTTTATGAGAAAGCAGTTTTATTCATATATAATTATATTAGTAAGAATTAGCTTCTTTTTCAATCGTAGTACTTTAAGAGGACTGCATTAAATGCAAAGACCCTAACCCCTTTTTAACACTGGCATTTAGTCAAAGTATTTACTTTTTTTTTTTAAATGTACTTTATATATACATCATTAAAATAATAGGAAATGGTTGTTCCTGTCAGAGCTGGAGTCTACTGCATAGTTAGCTACTTTTTGTAACAGAATTGTCAAGCTACAATTTGTTGTATCTATTTAAGTAGTGGAAGGTTTTACTCTTCAAGTTTCTTAGCAAAATAAAGTTAAGAAAACAAATTTTGTTTGTGTTAAATCTCAGAATTATATTGGTCAAAGAATGCTCTTCTGTTGCATAATGGAAAGTATGACTGTTATTAAAGTATGAGTGCAGCTTGTCTTTACCATTAAAATTTAGTAAGATACTTTCATGTGCGGTTGTATTACTCTTATGAAGGTTGTTACTTGTTAGATTTTTTTCCAGAAGCAAAAGGTATTTACACTGGAGTAAGTGTGAAATTGTAGTAAAAGGAAACGGAGTTAATGTGTGCAGATTTTTGAAGCATATTTGCTAAAAAAAAACAGTCATGCAAGAGCAAAACTACATGGTGTCTCTAAAGTCACCATGCATAGGGAAAAAGACAAATTGTAGCAAAACATACTTTTATTTACAAAACATTGATTACAAAATTTTACAAAATATTTACAAAGTATTCACTATGTGTTGGACACCTCTTTGTAAAATTTTATAATGAATATTTTGTAAATAAAAGTACATTTAGCTAACATCTCCTTTTTCCATAGGTATGGGGACTTTGGGGTAAGTTTTGGGACACTATATTTCTTTGGAGGAAGTGCATATTTTCCATATTTATTCATTGTTTCAGATGTGACTTTGAATTGTATTATGTTGATTGCAGTTAAGTGTGGTAATTTTTTCCATCAAAAAACAATTGCCATTTTCTTTCTGATCCATTTTCTTTTGGATGATAGGTTTGTATATTTGTATTTTCCCTTTGCTTCTTATCATACTTGTGAATCATGAAGTAGTTAGCTTGCTCTAGGGCAGTGATTTTTCAACCAGTGTGCCCTGGAAAATTTTTAAAGGTTATTAATTAAATTATTTTCAAAAGAAGTTCATAGTGTGGTAAGTATATTCTTTCTTTTACTCTTTTTTTAATCAACATAATTTAAGTGTGCTATGAGATTAAAAAAAAGGTTAAAAAATACTGCTCTAGGAGATTTAATATTTGATTCTATTCTCTTCTTTTGATCCAAAAAATTTTAACCCCTTAGATTTAGGAAAATGACATTATTATTTCCTCTTATAGAAAGACTTGTCAGATGTTAGTGTTTTTCACTTGAAGAAAAGTGGAAGAATTAGTAAAAAAAAGAATGTCAAAAGTGCTTTTGTCTATTTTTTGTTGAAAAAAAGAAACCAAAACATGGGCGGTGATAAACTAATCTTGCTTGTGTGATGTTTTTTAAAAGCACTGTGGTAGGACATGTGTTTATTGATTGTTGTAAAAGCAACTGGGAATATTAGGAAATATTTCCAGTGATTACTGCTCCTCACTTCTAATAGCTAATGCAATAGTCTTGTTCTTTTTTCCAAGATTAATATGTTCTGCGATTTAAGCCCAAATTTTATTATTATTTGGGTTTTATGATTTTTTTTCTTTGAATAGTAAAGTAAAACAGAAGAAAAGTTAAGGCACCAAACCCTATTTATTTCAGTGTCATTCTTTGTTAGTGCTGACACATGAAAACCACTACCAAGGAAGTCTAAGAATCAATTTGAGTCAAAATCTGCTCTTTTAAAATTTGACTTTGTATCATCTCCTACAAAGATTTTTGTTCAATTGGATTCAGCTTGCAGCTTCATTTACTTTTGAAAGGAAAAGAGAAAAAAATGTTTATAAGTGGCAAAAACTGTTCTGTGTGAGCAAACTCCCCTACAGTTTTAATAAGATACAATATCATCCTTGAAGCTTTATACTTAGTGTCAACTTAACATAATAAGAGGGAAAATATGAATACCTTGGTAGTTTGTTAAAATCACAGTCAATAGATTGTTAGCGTATAATTTGATGCTCAGACTTGTAGGATGTATATTTGTACTCATAATTGCAATTTGATAAATGCCAGTTTAACTTATCAGAATACCTTTAAGACTGCCGAAAGTTCTTTTTCTACTTGAGTTTTTCCCCCTATCATTTCCCCCATCCTTTATACATATCACAGTTATGTATACTTAAATAATTGAAAAGTGCCCATCATTGCGGTATTGAAATAGTAGACATTTAAATACTTGGTACCTACAGTGCAAATCTGTGAATCCGGCCTCCTTCATCATTCTAGAGGTACGTATTTTTTCACTAGTGCTAAGTTTATCAACCGTTAATACAACTTTGTTTATTTACCATTGTAGAGATGCTAACCTTGTTTGCTTTGAAATATCACCTCTGTACCATCTCCTCCTTCTCTCCCTCAAAATGATTACTTTATCTATGTCTCAAGTGTTTTAAACTAAAATCTGAGCTAATTGTGGCTTGAAACTCACTGCAGTTCATAGTTTCAAGTTACTCGCATGGTAATTAGAGGAAAAAATATATGGCCTTTTAAAACTATTTACTATGTTTTTTAATCTGTCACTTGTCAGGAATTCAGATCAGATAATGTACTTAGTTATATTTTGCTTTTTTAAAAGTTTGTGCTTTGGCCATTTGATGGTTTGTTGTTGTGACTCACATCATAATACATTTAATATTAATCAAGGATATATTCAGTTTTGCAAATAAGAATATTACTCCTGCTCTGAAAATGTGGGAAAGTAATTGAACCTTCCTCGGAAGAGTTTTCCATGGAAATGTCTTTGTTTGTTTGTTTGTTGAATTTTGAGTTTCATGGGTAGAATGCAGTGGCATCATGGTAGCACACTGCAGTTTCCATCACCTGGGCTCAAGAGATGAAGCCTCCTGAGTAGCTGGGACTGGAGGTGCATCCCTTGAGGCCTGACTAATTTTCCTACTTCTAGTGGAGACCAGGTCTCACTCCTGCTCAGGCTGCTCGTAAAATCCTGAGTTCAAGCCATAGTCCTGCCTCAACCTTCTAAGAGTGCTAAGATTATAGGCCTGAGCCATTATGCCTAACCAGTATTTGTGTCTTAATCAAAAAAAGGAATGCTTTGTTTAGACATTATCTGACTGTGCATGATATTAGCAATATACTGCTTTGGGATCAAAATGATTACAAAGATTTGAAATCTGCTTATATTGGTGTTGTGTTTGCATTTGTAACTGCCTCTTAAATGAGAGAGGGCATTTAATAATAGTATAATTCATTTCCTTACCGTAACTTAACCGTTCACAAAGAATTATCATAGTAATTTAATTTTGCCAGCAATGCTGTGAGATAAGACAAGTATTACTATTATTCATCCATTAGTAAGGAGATGGAGAGTTGAAAGCCACCTTTCCTGGGATGGTATATAACATTTGATGAGTGCCTATGTGCAGGGCACTCGAGTGGTTCCTATCCATAATATTCCTAATCTTAGAAATTTTAAGTGGTGTCATTACCTCCATTTTTCAATTAAGGGTGCACATTAGCTCATACGACTAATTAGAGGAAGTATGTATTATAGTTGAGAACATGCATGGGTGGTGGAGTGGGAGGGCGCAGAGTGGAGACCACTTTTTTTTTACATTTGTATAGTTTGAACAGTTAGTAAGGATTTATCAATAATTTTTAATATGCTTCCAAAATAACGTAAGTTAAAGTGTGAAATCTAAAATAAGAAACTTCTCACTATGTACATTAACTCTTCTGAGTTGTATTTTTCATGTGAGTGATAAAGTAGAATTAGTTGAGGGTACTAACCTAAAAGAGAATGATGGTACAGAATGGAGCCTAGTGGAGAGTAACCATTTGTTTTCAAAATGAAAGATTAAGAATCTGAAACTAATCATTATCATTCCCACTTTATATGTTTGATTTTTTCTGTATTTATTATGACAAGAGATAGTAGAAATACAGTACCAGGTTTGTTTTGCTTTTTAATCCCTGCTTACACCACTGTCACTTGCTTTATACCTGAAGCAAGTTGCTTAACTTTTATAAACCTTAATTTCTTTATCTGTAGAGCAGTCATTGCCATAGTAGTTAACCTTTTTCTAAGCATTTGTATTAGCATTTTCACTCATCCTAACAACTCCAGATAGGTGGACATCATTATTATTATTATCCCTCTAATTGAGATAAGACAATGTAGGCACAAATACTGAGGTAGAAGTCTCACAATTACTGAATTGGTGGTAGTCAACCCCTTCCCGTTGACTCCAGGGTCTGCTTTATTGAGTCTAGTATCTTTCAAGTGTTATGAGGATTAAAGACCATTTTTAAAGCATTCAGTTAATGTAATTCAGTCTTACTACGGAATTGGAGTACACTTTGATTTTTTGCAGTTTTGTAAGTCTTTAGAAATAAATTTCCTTCATGAAGAGAAAGTTAATTTTACCACTTAGGGGGAAAAAGTTAAAGGTCAAATGGTACAAATGTATAATTCCTTCATTAAGAAGAATTAATTTTAAAATTCTTGAAACTATTTACTTAAAGATATATACAACTCTACCAGATGTTTTTCCATTGGATTCTTGTTTTGTTTTGTTTAAAGATTGTGAAGCATTTCTTCCAATGGCCTTTTCTCAATTGAGATAAAAGAATCTTATATAACATAAAGGTGATATTGAAAAGTCCATGTGTGGAACTTCCACAGCCAACTGTTTCTTTTGGTCTGATTCAATCAAAAAGACAAGCACATCTGTACAGATAAACTGTAATTTTCCCAAGCAATCCATATGCAGTCCAGCTGAGACTGCTGTACACCTGAATGCAAGCAACAGATCTGAATGCTCAAATCACTGCTTCTTCCTTCTATGTTAATCATAAAAACAAAACTGAAAAATGGGTACACAATGGATTTTTTGCCTGCAGTTTCAAGATATTTGTAGACTCTGCTTGTCAATTTAAAAGCAAATATAGAATCCTGTTATTGGTGGACAACATAGCTTCAAGCATATGAAACAAGTATAGTAGAACCTTCATGGTTGTCCACCTCCCTACACTGACCACCTCCTTAAGCAGACCTAATTTACATAGACCAGACATGAACCACATGTACGTTATCAGTGCACTAGGCCTGCTTCCTCATGTTGACAACTTCTGTACGTTGACTGGTTTGTTACGGTTCCTGGGGTGGTCACCCTTACAGAACTTCTACTGTATTTGTAAATAAACTTCCAGTAGACTTATTTCCTGTCCTGGTGAGCATGCCTGTGCCTGTGTGTGCCCACCTGCCTGTCATTTCTCTAATGCTAGTTCATCCTCTGTCATCTCTCCTTCTTTTAGATGAGGAAGAAGAAAGGGAAGCATGGGACTTGCATGGATGTTAGTATTTATAGAATTATTATCTAAGTTTATAGAATTAGAGGTAAAAGTACAACTAAACAAAATTGAAAAGTGAAATATATCTGCAGGTAAGTTTTTAAAAGTTCTGGATTTGGGGCACAGTGGGTAGGGTGCCAGCCCCAAATACTGAGGGTGATGGGTTCAAGTTTGAGCCTGGCCAAACTACAACAACAACAACAAAAGTAGCCGGGCGTTGTGGTGGGCGCCTGTAGTCTCAACTACTCGGGAGGCTGAGGCAAGAGAATAGCCTAAGCCCAGGAGTTGGAGGTTGCTGTGAGCTGTGATACCACTGCACTCTACCAAGGGTGACAAAGTAAGACTCTGTCTCTTAAAAAGAAAAAAGGTTCTAGATTTGTAAGCAGCAATTTATTTCCTGGGTTTTTCTCTTTCTCTCTCTCTTTTTTTTTTTTTTTTTTTTTTTTTTAAGGTACTAAGTTGAATTCTGTCACCCAGGCTGGAGTACAGTAGCCCCACCTTGAACTACTGGGCTCAAGTGATCCTCCCATTTCAACCTCTCAGTTAGCTAGGACTACAGACACACATCACCATGCCCAGCTGATTTTTTTTTTTTTTTAATTTTTTAGAGAGAGAGTTACTATGTTGCCCAGATTGGTCTTGAACTCCTGGCCTTAAGTGATCCTCCACTTGGCCTTCCAAAGTGCTAGGATCAAGGCTAGAGGCACCAGTCCTGGCCTTCCTTATGTTTTTCATATTGCTCTCTCTAGCTACACGGAAAAAAAATTATAGCCAGATACTTTTAAAGTTCACTGCAACCAAATTTCCCTCTAAATCAAATACATGGCTGTCTTCAGTCATGAAGATTTGACTGTATGCATACTTACTTAAGCCACTCACCCGACAGTGTGGGCAGAGATTATACGAGACATTTGTAAAGTGTGTCTAGCACATCGATGATACTCATTAAATTTTTGTCAAATACTGGCTTCGTTGCAGTATAATGCTGTTAGACATTAGAAACACAAAGATTAATAATTGCCTTCCCCGTATTCAAAAAGTTTATTTGCTTGCACATGGACGGGGGGGGGGGGGGCAGGGAGGTCTTTTTAACAACCAATTTAATTAAAGGCCTGTTACTTGTGCAGATTTGCAAAATTGTGTCATTTGGAAGTACTCTGCTGTCTTTTCCATTAATATGAACAAAAGTGGCTATAAAGACAAAAGTGTCTTAATTTATTCAACTGGGAACATGGTTTCCAGCAAGTAGTGATTGTACCTACCTGTGTCTATTCTCTTCTATCTGAAGAACTAATAAGTACACAGATCTCTTTAGAAGCTTGAGAGTAGAAAGAACTAAACCTTGTTTGTTATGACTAAGAGGATTGGTGTTGTTTTGAGAACTTGAAGGTAAAGCATCACCTTCACAGTCTATGTTTTGGAAGCCTGTTAGAAACCACGGACTTTTCCCATAATATTACTCTGTAGCCAAAATGACAGGTTATTTTTTGCTGTGAATTAGAAACTTCATTAACACTTAGTAAAAATGGTAATCTTTATCATTCCAATATAACTGGAAGCCTTCCCTAACCACTTCCAGAGATGAGCTAAGTGACCCTTCTCTGTGCGCACTTTCACTTCACTTTCCACATGACAGGATTTCTTTATAATTCTCTCTGAAATACCAACAAAGAATGGTCTTCTTACTTTACTTGAAATCTTCAAACTTGTTATCTGTAGGGCCTTTCTGATGTGTTATTTCCTCTGTCTGGCATGCTTGCTTCCTTCTTTAACTAAGGTCTCAGCAGGTAACACCTTCTCCCCCAGCTCCTAGCCTGCTTTATTTCATCACTACACATTACTCCTTACATCTTTGCTTTGTTTTTTGAGAGTTGGCCATACTAGACCTAAAGTTTTATGAGATTAGAGACATTGTATTCCATTTCTCTGCTCTTATTTCTTTTGTTTGTTTGTTTGCAGTTTTTGGCCAGGACTGGGTTTGAACCCACCACCTCTGGCATATGGGGCTGGCACCCTACTCCTTTGAGCCACAGGTGCCACCCTCTGTGCTCTACTTCTAACAGCTAGAAAATCTTCGGAAGATAGGTACATAATAGTTGAAGAAAGATGTGAAATTTTCGACTGCCTCTTAAGATATTGGAGATAGAGTGACTGAGGCAGGAATGACCTAAAGTCTTGTTCAATGAGCGCCTAAATAAGTCAGAATTGACTTAAAACTAGTATAGTTTGGTTTTATTTGTTATTTGCCTTGATATATTAGTCATTTGCCTTTAGGTATATATTCTGTTTCTATGGGAAACAGACAAAATGTAAGGTAGTTAATTATTTCATCTATTTACTAGACCTATATGGATCTTCATTTGACTGATGAGGAAACTGAGGTTCTGAGAAGTGAAGTGAGATTACCTTGAATCACATGCTTCATAACAGGGCTAGTATTAGAAGCCACTCTTCTGACTTTAAGTTGAGTATTTTTTTAGGTGCTAGATAATTTGAAAATAAAATATTTAAAATCCTCTTTATTGAAATAAAGTTATTTTTTCCACTCTGTTTCTCCATATGAAAGCATCTTTTCTTTATATGTTCAGGAAGTTGTTGTTATACATAAAGTAGGCTTCTGGTTTAAAGTATTTTATCACAGAACTATCTTTTACTTTTGTTTGAATTCGTAATTTCAGTTATGAAATATGTCAAACACACAGAAATAAAATGTAAAATAATATAAAAAGATTCTGTGTACCCAACACAGAGAATAAACAGGTAACACTTGAGAAAAAAAGAAACCAGATGAACCCTGCCCTTATGTTGTTTTCCCTGTATTGTTGAACATTGTAGCATGCTTGGCATGTAATAGGCACTGATAATAAATACTGACCTGTTAAGAATATTTGATGGCAGTTATATGCATCTGATTCAAAGTGAGAAAATAAATCACCAGACAATCTTTGTATTACAGTAGTCATTTATGAGCAACGTGCAGTAAATTCCAGGCAGCTCATACATAAGTTGACCTCCATATCTGCATCCTTGGATTTAACTCCTATCAAAAATATTTGAAAAAAATTTAAAATAAATTACAGCAATAAAAATAATACAAAACAGTATATTTATATAGCATTTACATTACATTAGGTATTACAGGCAGAGTATCCCTAATCCAGAAATCGTAAGTGCTCTAAAATCTGAGACTTTTTGAGCACTTAAATGTGATACTCAAAGTAAATGCCTATTGGAGCATTTCAGATTTCACATTTTTATATTAAAAATTTGAACCCACAAGTCATGTACAATACAGATATTTCATAATCTGAAGAAATTCGAAATCTGAAACACTTTTGGTTGTAAGACTTTTGTTAAGAAGTTCTCAACCTGTATAAGTAATCTAGAGATGTTTTAAACTGTAAGAGAGGTTAGGGTTAGGATATATGTAAATACAATTGTTCATCAGCCTATTCATGGGGGATTGGTTTCTGGATGATACCAAGATCCTCAGAAGCGCAAGTTGTTTTTTTTGTTTTTTTTTACATAAAATGTAATCTGTGCATATTCTCTCATATACTTTAAAACATCTCTAAATTACAAATTACATAACTTTTTTTTTTTTGAGACAGAGTCTCACTACGTTGCCCTTGGTGGAGTGCTGTGAAGTCACGGCTCACAGCAACCTTAAACTCTTAGGCTGAAGCGATTCCCCTCCCTCAGCCTCCCAAGTAGCTGGGACTACAGGCGTCCGCTGTTTTTTGGTTCCAGTTGTCATTGTTGTTTAGCAGGCCCGGCCAGGTTCAAACCCACCAGCCTGGGTGCACGTGCCCGGTGCCGTAACCACGGTGTTAGGGGCGCAGAGCCAAATTACAATAACTTAATACAATGTAAATGCTATTTGTGTAAGTAGTTGTTATACTGTATTGTTTAGATAATAGTAATAAGAAAGAAAGAGTCTGTTTAGACCCTCCACTTTTTTCCAAATATTTTCAATCCATGTGTGTGGAAACCAGGGATAGGTTGGCCAACTGCACTAAAGACCATTTATATAACAAAAAAGCATCCTTAAGTTTTGAATATTTCTGCGAGGTGGGTGAGGGTCGGGAAACCGATTCCCCACATGAGGGCTGACTGTATACTTTTCTGAAAAGTCTTGCCTCTAGCTAATGCTAATAAATTGGTTTCTAGGAAGGCCATTAATTTGTGATTTTTTGCTCACATTCAATCAATCCATCCTTGTATGAGAACTAGCCTAACCAGTTGCCTCGCTAAACCTGTGCTCTTATCTCTCTCAAATTGCACTCTTGAACGGATTATGCCTAGAGCTATTCACTAGTGTAGATCCTAGGCAAGGCTTTAGGTTTTAGCCTCCAAAAATATCCACAGTCATGCAAATTATTTGGAATAAAGTGACATTGTCCTTGAGGTGTACTGATACATGTTGCTCATCAGTTATTGGGCAGATTTTGTGACAGACGTTGTACTAATTTCTGAACCATCCCAAGAAGTTTACAACTTGTATGTTAGTAATAAATATGGTATGTGTCCCTTGTTATTGATCAGAGAAGAGGAAGCCTTAACTCTGCTTGCAAAAGCAGTGAGGAAAGGAAGGCTTTACAAAAGATGGCAGTTTGATAAAATGAGAGAGGTCATTTATAATTTGTATCAAAGCACTGAGGAATGATACTTTTGGCATGTTGGGCAACTGCAAGTCACTAGATAATTCAAGATACAATCGACAGAATAGTTCAAAAGAGGTTAAAAACTAAAGAAAAGTTTATTTTAATGATCAAAAGCTTCAAAATTATTTTAAACAATGTGCATTGAAGCAAAGTTTTCTTCAGAAATTGCAGATCATGGACCTGAATATATTTAAATACTATAAATTATTCTAAAAAGTCAGCTTTTGTGACAAAATTAACGTACAAAATAGGAAGTGTAACCATAAAAATCTCTTTTCTGAAGGTTTTACTGACAAAGCAAATTCATGGCAAACTTACTGTTGCCAAATTTTATGTACAGCGAAGGTTCTAGGAAACTTAAGACTGGTGGGAGAAAACGTTGGTAGCTAGGGCGGAAATATAATTTAATAACTGGACAGATGTATGGATGATCGTGTATTAAAAAAAAACATGGGCTAGTTATTAACTAGTAAGAATAGTTGCTAAACTATTTTTTTTGCAGGGAATTGAATGCTTGCTTTAAAAAAATTAAAAGTTAATGGCTTCCACTTTTATCCGCCAAAATAAAAAAAAAAAAAAAGAAAGAAAGAGGGAAATCCGGATGACACCCTGCACCACGCCGCCGTGCCTTTAGCGTTTCCTCCAGCCGCTAGCGAGGCTTGCCGCGCCTGCGCGGGGCGGAGCCGACGGTGACGTGCCTTTCGCCGCGAGGCATTGTGGGGGTCTGGCCCGCGAGCGCGGTGGTTGGCGGCCCGGCGGGGGCGGCCGTTTGTTTTCTCGTGGTCTCGAACTCGCGTGCTCTCCTCCCCTCCCCCCGGCGTGCGGCGGGGCGGAGAAACGGCGGCGGCGGCGGCGGCTGAGGCCTCGGACACCCTCCTTTCCTCTCCCGCTGTCGGGTTCCTCCCCCCTCCCTCTCACTGTTTGTTGTGTGTTTGATGTGTTAAAGCAGGAGCGAGACCGCGAGCGGCGCCATGAGCAACACCGTCGTCCCCAGCACTGCGGGCCCGGGCCCCAGCGGCGGGCCGGGCGGCGGAGGCGGCGGCGGCGGCACCGAGGTAATCCAGGTGACTAATGTCTCCCCGAGCGCTAGCTCTGAGCAGATGCGGACTCTCTTCGGTTTCCTAGGCAAGATCGACGAGCTGCGCCTCTTCCCGCCGGAGTGAGTATCGTCCCCCGTCGCCGTCCCGTTAGCGCCCGGCCCCGGGCCTGCGCCGCCCGCCCGCTGCCCTCCGGGCCAGGCCGCTGCGTGTCCCCGCGGGAGACTGCGGCTTGGATGGACGCAAAACTGCCAAGGCAAGGCCCAGGGCTTTTTGAAATTGGGAAACGCTGGCTCTTCATGGAGGGATTTTTCCCTTAAATGGTGCCAAAGACCTGGGCACTTAAAGCAAAACAAACTGCACTTCTTGTGTATTTCGTGCACAGGTTAAATACTTTTTAAAAAACATTGAGTGTTTATTTTCTGTACATTCTTGTAAGAAGGGTCACAAAATTATTTTTACCTGCGTTGATTTGGTGTTGAGACTGTTCACTTATTGCTAACAGCAACAATTGCTGTTAAATGAGTCTGACCCAGCGGATTCAAAGATCATATCCATACCCTTTTGACAGTTAATTCTTCTATCAGAAACAGTTTACACCTGAAGCCAAGGATTTCTCTTTGTTTACAGATTTGTGATATTTTACTATTCGTGAGAAGGAATTTTTTAATTATTCGAGGAAGAATTATAATTTGTTATGTTTACTTAATTACAGATGTTCAGATTTGAAGCAAAGTAATGTGACTTGTTTTTGTCCTGTTTTCTCATTTTGAAAATTATTTTCCATCACAAAAGTACTAAATGAGTGGAATAATTAGAAAGAAATAATTTTAAAAAGACAGATATATTAAGTATTAAACATTCGGAATAATAAATAGTTGTGTGTTCTTTGGAAGACTTATTGATGGGAAAGTGACAATGATGTTATTTAAGAACGAAGCAGAACATTGGAATCTGCAAAGAATCTACGTTTGTGGTGCGAGGAATAAGTCACTAATCTTTGTACGTTTCCGCTCGATAAAATCGATAAAAGTTTGTCATAATTATTTGTTAAGCATTCATCACTTTATACTTAAAATAATTTCGCATGGTTATTGGTGTTTTCATAGTGGTATGTTGTCACAAATTCTTAGGGAATGTACTTTGAAGGAAGGATTCAATTATAATTTTCAGGACATGTAGAATTCTGAGAACAAACATTTTTTATTATTTTGAAGAGAAACTTGCTTTGGTAATGAAGGACAAACAGCTTTTGTAATATAAACACACGGAAATAGCTGTTTTACTCATTTTCTCACAGTTTACTGTTTATAAAGTTCATAAAATTAATAAACAGTAAAACCTCAGAAAATGAGAGGGATATATTTGATGATTGTAATCATTTTAATTCCTGGGGTATTTGAGGTTATTTGATTTAGGTAAGATATAAATCTCACCAGTCTCCCTCTAAGAATTTTGTTATTTTTACTGACTTTAAAATACTGTTTATTCTCAGAAGATACTATTCTATTCATTTGTAAAACAATAACAAAGAGAGGTGTAGTCATTTTACTCTTTGGCTCCTTTATTCATGTTCCCGTATACAAGATTATTTTGTCTTTGAAAATATATACAAGATTATGAAATAGTAAATGATATGAGCTCCGGTGGCGCAATCAGTTGGCACGTGGTACTTATATGAAATAGTAAATGCTTTATACCTTTAGTGGCCTTCTACCTTTGAACAGTCCTTTATATTAGCTACTTTTATTTATTTGATGTAGGTTTGGGTTTTTTGTTCTTTTTAAGCTCCAGTAAGCTGATCTGATCTGCACATGTTGGGAATACTTTCTTGACGATTTGCTATAAGCTCACTGGAATTTTCAATGTTGATGTTTTGGAATGTTGCCAGGGATATGTGCTATGGACTCCCAAGTGATCGAAAAGGGTTCATCCTTCCCTCTTACTCATAAAATGAAATGGCTCATATTACATAAAATCTTATCTTTGGTAAACACAGTAGTCTTTAGAATTTTTGTGATTTTTTTTGATTTTTTTTTTTTTTTTTTTTTTTTGTAGAGACAGAGTCTCACTTTATCGCCCTGGGTAGAGTGCCGTGGCGTCACACTGCTCACAGCAACCTCCAGCTCCTGGGCTTAAGCGATTCTCTTGCCTCAGCCTCCAGAGTAGCTGGGACTACAGGCG
>CAUYON010142932.1:0-12212 GCA_963573935.1 Arctocebus calabarensis | reverse complement strand
AAGCTTATGAAAAGATTTAAACTAGACAAACATAATAAACATGGAAGCACACACACTCATACAAATATATTACACTGATACTGAATATTCCTTTTTTAAGTTCTTATGGAAAATTTTCCAAGGATATATTATAATCTCGTCTTTCCAGGCAAGTTAATATGAAATATAGCACTGTGCTCCCCATACACTGTGACTAGCTGCTTGGCCAGTGGACATTAGTAATGTAGCCTTTCACTTTCAAGAATAATTAATAACACTTAAAACCAGTTCCTATATCATACCACCACATCAGAAGAAACCTGCAGAACATTTTAAGCTTTGTAGAAAACACTCTAATTACAGTTTACTTAAATAGAAGTCTATGAAAAAAATTTAAAAATCTACATGATTTTTAATTCTATCATATATTAGTGAAGAAACAGGCAAAGAAATTAAAACAATGGATAGTCAACATTTCTATTATATGAATTATGAGTAAAATAGAGAAAAGTTCTTTCTTGTGAAAAACAGCTTTAAATACATATAGTATAAAAAGTAAATTCAGAAACAGAATGATCTGAGCATACATAACAAAATTGTTTTTAAGTTGAAACTACTTTAAGGAAATAGAATTAAAATAAAAGGAGAACAACAAAAAATTTAAAATTATAAGATATAATTAGTAGACAGGCTCGACAAATTCAATGACATTTTCTTGGAAAATACTTAAAATTGGTAAGAAGATTATTTAAGAAAGTACCTGATAAGGCAAAAATATTTTATTTCTAGATTAAATGTGGGAATATCTTGTGGATAGTACAGATAAAAAACAAGGAATCGACCATCTTAACAATACAATTCAATATGTATTTGAAATAAAAATTCCTAAAATACACAAATTACCAAAAGATAGTAATAAAAGATACCTGAATAAGTACTCCATGTACTAAACAAATTGAGTTTATTATACAAACATTCCTATAAATATATTCTACAAACTCAGATCACATCACTAATGAATAATAACATTTCACAGTAAAACTCTAACACAAAGCTTTCAGCGCATCAAAAAAGAAATGCTTCTCAGCATAGTTTGATAGCAAGAACTTTCAAGGGCATAGCAATGAATAAAAAATAATACAATCACCCTGTGAAAATGGATGAAGAAATAAATCTTACTTCAAATATAACATATGCACTGTTCTTTTTAAAAGGATAATACCAGGGGATAAAGGAAATAACCAGGATGAGTTTATCTCAGAAATACAAGAACAATTTAACATTTCAAAGAAATAAAAGTAATATAGTTTATACACATTATGCAGAGCAAACAATTATATTTAAAATGCTGCAAATTTATAAAAATATAAAATTGATTCAATGTGAAATATAGTAGAAAAATGGGAATATTATAAAATTACTTACATATGAGAAAGTTGTGATAAAAAATTTTTTACATATGATTGAACTGTTGAAATCATCTCATCAAAACCAGTATGTAATACATGCATAATATATGTAGAACCATTATTGTACTTTCTGTTCATCATTGAAAATAATTTTCTTTTTTTGAAACAGACTCTCACTTTGTCATTCTGGGTAGAGGGCTGTGGCCTTGAAAAATTTATGGCACCTTGGGGAAAAAGTGAGATGATTACACATATTACACATAAAATAGAAGTTTACATCAAAATCCATAAAACTCTGCATTTGAATTGTAGGATTTAACACACAAACGTAGTGAACTAACTGGATATAAGATTGGCACGTAAACCTCAATTATATTTCTATTTATGGCAATAAAATAATTAAAGGAAATTTTTTAAAGGATGCTATTTACAAAAGCATAAGTGTAAAATACCTATATTTTTACATGACTTCAATACCAAAAATATAAAATATGACAAAGAGAAATTAAAGAAAACCTAATAAATTGCCAGACATAGCATGATACTGCTTGGAAAAGTTAACTTTGTAAAGAGGCAGAATATTTAAGAAGGACTGTCCCAAACATCATCATAGGAGAGTTATTTTCAAATATTTTTTATTGAGATATCATATAGATTGTAATACATTTCACCCATTTAAGTCTACAAATAAGTAAACTTTTAGTATATTTGCAGATTTACAGCAAAAATCACCTCCAAAGTTTACAAAATTTTTGTCACTCTGAAATGGAAAAAATGTAGTCATATGTGGTCACATCTTAGTCCAATCTCCCCTTAGCTTTTGGAAACCACTGCTCCACTTTCTCTATGGGTTTGTCTCTTCTGGATATTTCATATAAACAGATGCACATAACATGCAATTTTAAAGAGGTGACATGCCACAAACACAATGCTCAGCAAAAAGAGCCAGACACAAGAGAAATGATATCCTGTTCTTTGTGGTTTGTGTATTATACTGCAAAGATTTTTTAATCTTTTTATTTATAAACAAATAATTTGTTTTGACTTATTTAATAAAAATATTATTTCCATTTCACAAAATATAAAACTGCATAGCTAAATCTAAACTCAGGTGCTTTACAGCTAAAGCTTATGTTTACAGATATAAATTTTTGAAGCTCCACATACATCTGATTGAAGACTATTGAGTAGGAAAGCACAATTATGTTCACCAAGATCTGTTTCTTCTATGCTGTAATGAAGAAAAATACATATTTCTGTCATATTTTATGGGGAAAATCCATGAAACAAGACCATTTTCCATGTAATTTAAGAAAATAATTTTATGAATATATTAATGACGTTTCAATGCAATGTTAATAAGAGATGGCTATTACAAAGACAACACAGTAATCCCCCATATCTATAGGGGATGTACTTCAAGACAACCAATAGATACCTAAAACCACCTATTTTACTAAACTTAACTATATACTGTGTTTATTCTATACATAAACACATCTGTGATAATGTTTTATTAGAAATTAGGTACAAAAAGTGATTAAAAACAATAACTAATAGGACAAAACAGTAAATACAACAACATGCCAGCATCGCTACTCTTTGCCTTTGGGTGATTATTAAGTAAAATAGGAGGTGCTTGAATGTAAGCACTGCTATATTATTACAACTGGTCTGCTTCCCCAGAGGGTCTCTATGTGATTGACATGGGGGTCACCTCTAGAGTGTAGATCCGCTGGTCAAACAGATGGTTCAGGTTCCAGGCAAGAGAGAGTGGAACAATGTGAAATTTCATACTGCTACTCACTCAGCACACTGAGCTCATAAAACTGTTTTGTCTTGAATTTTCACTTCAAAACATTCTGACCATGTTTGGCTACACTTACCTCAAGCTACAGAAAGTGAAACCATTGATAAGGGGAGACTACTGCGGTCCATTCTTTAATATTAATGTTAACATTTCACTAACTTTCAACATCTTTTACATGCCAATAATTCATCTTAAACTTACTTGTATCAGTCTTCTGTTTTTCTCTTTTTTATAGATTTCCTATTAGATAGCACCACTGAAAAAAACTTACTTAAGTTTGAAAGTTGGGCCATTTATTGACACCCATGGATGACCACTGCTCTGATGAAAGACTCAAGTCCATGACCAAAATGACAAGGAGTCCAGAAATTTCTACAGGAACATAAATATTCTATATTTGAGTAATTATTGAAGATTTTACGAAGGTTTTTAAGTGCAAGTCATGTGCTCTTTCATTACATCTATAACTGTCAAAACAAATTTAATATTTTAAGCAAGAAATATTAAAGTTGATAATCACTTTTTGCATTGCTGAAAACTTCCACAAATGTTTATAACTTTTGTTTAAAATGAACCCTGAAACAATTCTACTTGGTAGTTTCATTCTTCTTCTTGCATTAGTGGGAGAGAAATATGATTCCTATAATTTGATAGCAACCTATGTTGGCAAAACAAATATAACATAAATTTAAATAAACTTCCTCACACTGTTACATTTCTTCTGGTGTTAATATTAAGTCAATCTATTTTTACACTATATTTCTTCATGTTGAGGTTAGGCAGCTGCCATTGAAGAAATAAATGATATACAACCCCAAAATATAGTTTTCTAGACACACCACACCATTCTTTAACCAGGTAAGTGCCCAGGTTTTTGTTTCAACTTTGGTGGAACAGCAATGGTCCAAACCATGTGTTTCTCCCTTCTAAATACAACCACGAATTGTAGAATTTATGAAAGACACAAGCCAGGGAGATGCTGAAGGGAGGAATCAATGTGGGGGCGGGGCAGAGGACGGGGGCATCTTACTGCTGCAACCAAACAAAGAAATTGATCTAGGCCTGCTGATTCTCAGCCTGTAATTAGGTGGTGCCTCAGGTAAGCCCCTCCCCCTCCGTATTGAGCGGGAATCCTGCAGCAACAGCAGCAAGGCCGGCAGCACCAGCAAAGGTGATCTGTCAGGAGACCGGCCAACTATGAGCAGCCCAAGGAATAGCTTCTGCTGCGTCACCAAGAGACACCAGTGTAGATGTGGCTGAGGGGTGGAGCAGAGGAATTCCATGACTACAAATGCTTCATACAGGAAGACTCTGTGTCCTTGAGGATATGAGACTTACCTCCCCCATCTAGAGACACCAAATAGAATGAATTTTAAAATATACATAATGTGGTAAGGAGAAGACATGATGAAAGTATGTGCATGGGCAGGGCTACTGGGGCTGGAAACACCCATTTTGAGATTGGACTTGTATTACAGGAGTCCACTCACTTCGTGAGAAAGCTGCTCAGTCATGATATTTTTAAACACAGTACAATTAAATAGCAAAATTTAATCTAGAATAAAGCATTTATAAGAGCATGGTTTTCATGAATAGCCACAATGCTAATCATTAAATAAGCTGTAACAGTTTATGAATAGAAGTAAACTCTTGTAAAGTCAAACAACATAATAATATAGATACTGAAATAATTAATGTAAAATATTTACAAAAATATAATGAATTCTATAAATATAATATTGACTAAATAATCTGCTAGTAAAGTGTTTGTACATTTAACATCTTACCCTTTCTTCTTCCCTATCTATGTAAAGCAGAATGGAGTTCTTAGAAGCACAAGCCATCAAACTCTCTTTCCAAGTTCTTAATTCCTTCCCAGTGTAATAGCAATTGTTGGAATATGTGAACCACTCTTCTGGACAATGACCACAAGGATATTCTGAAGAGAAACCTGAATTACTATCTGGAAACAAAATGAATTTTTTTCAACAAATGTTAATTTACATATTTTCAATGTATAAAATATATAAAAGTCTTTGCATCCTCATAGACTGGTAAATATAAAAGAAAAGCCACACACATACACGCGGCTCATTCTCTCATCCGATAAATATACTGCCACATAAAGGAAAACATCAAACATAAATGCACCTGGTACATGTCTAAAAAATCACTGAACAAAACCATCTTTTCTTAAAAAGCAAAATTATTTAACTGTTATCACATGATAACATTACTAATTTGAGTAAAACAGGAAAAGGAAATATAATGACTTTCAATGAGTATTTCTACTTACTTTAGAAGAAAAGGGAACACCTTCCTACAATCTTTATTTATGAATGTTTATTGTCCAATATTTTAATTTTTTCTGCAAAAATATTGATTGTAAATTGTGCATAACCAAAGATTGAGACAAAATAAAACATGAGTAATATCAGTACCTTTCTGAGTTTTGATATTGGGGAGAGAATTGTTTTGCCTCTCCGTTGCTACAACTAGAAAAAAATGAAGTAATCCATATCAAATAATTAATATCTAAATATAACATTTCTCATCCTATGAAGTGGTTAGAGACAATTTTAGTCATTAATGTGAAAAGTTCTCTTATAATCTTACAAAAATGTAGTTACAGGGACTAAAGGCTACAATTTTTAACACAGAGGCCAGTAGGACAATGCAAATGACTCCCAGGATCTCAGCCATGAGCTGGTGCCTGTCTGGAGATAACAATAAGACTGTAGGGAGAGAAACAGAGACACTGAGAAGGGAAGATAAAGACAGTTGTTTAGAGGGTTTACAGATAAGGTAACCTACATGTACAGGGAATCAAATGAATAAACACTTGTCCCTAAACCCACATCTACCATAGAAATCTTTCTCTTAAAATATACTGTTGCATTTTCATAAGTATAATAGTCCATGGTTTGTTAATCAAAGCCTACAAATTTAACAATGCATGAATAAAATTACTCTTCAGGTTTTATATTGGAAACTATCTCTAAAGTTTGAGCTCTGACTCTCACAAATGAACACTGTCCCCTCACTGGGCCAGACATGATGGCTCATACTTGACTCCCCGCACTCTGGGAGGCTGAGGCAAGAGGATTGCCTTTGCTTAGGAGGTCAAGACTAGTCTAAACAAAGTGAGACCCCATCTCTACTAAAAACAGAAAAACTAACTGGGCATAGTAGCACACCCTTGTAGTCCCAGATACTTGGGAGGCTCAGGCAAGGAGATTGCTTGAGCCCAAAAGTTTGAAGTTGCTGTGAGCTAGGATGCCAGGGACTCTCCTCAGGGCACAGAGGAACACTGTCTCAAAAAACAAACAAACAACAGCAACAAAACAAACCCTCATCTTTCTCGCATCTCTTCCTTCATCTGTGTATCCCAGGACAGCTGTACTGAAGATCTATTAAATGCTTACATGTGTGAGAACATGGCTTGTCTTCCCCCTGGAGATTCAGAGTAGCGTTTTAAAGGTTTAATTCCTCAGGTGTCATTTCCTGTTCAGTCACTGAAATGGAGCTTTTCCCACCCTTAGGTTTTCTTTGATGCCTCTTAGTGTCCTTGGCCAGATTTAGTCTTGAGAAGGTGACTCCTTGGTCTTTCATCCCTGCAGCTGTGTGATATCAGAAACTGCTCTGTGAGAACTGTACTTATATAAGAAGTTAATAAATGATTTATTTAATATAATGTTCTATGGTGCAGTGAAAGTAAGTGTGTTACAATGTAAAAGTCTGATGCTAATCTCCTTAAAGCTGTGAACAAAATTCTTATCATTGAACAGATAATTTTACAAAACATATAACTCTGGACATATATTATTAGTTAGAGCCATAAAAACAATAAATTAGTTTGGAACAGAAGTCCATAAGTAAAAATGTCTTTATTAATATAACATTGGATTCTACAGATATATTTTAACACCATTAGAATATATGTGTTAAACATTTGTATTGGACATAATAGGGCATTAATTTTAAGATAATTTTAAAATGCATTCATCAGTAAAGAATGAGTGTCTTTGGATGGAGGAGAAATAATATTAGAGCATACAGTAATTTTTTACACTAAATACTTCCAATTAGTGACTTACACGTTCAAACGTTCAGAAAGATCATATGGTATCAATATCATAAGGGTCACTTAAGATGTGTAAACATGAGTAATAATAATTCAGATAACATAATCTGGTATATAGTAAATGAACTCTGCAGTCTGAGATATAGAATTACTGACATTGAAATTTATAATGTGTGACCTTCAGAAAGTTATCTAGTGTCTAGAAACTTAGTTTACTAGTCTCAAATGGAAAAAATAATTTATAAGGTATAATGTATGTAAAACACTTATGTATGTGGCACTTTAACCCCTCAAAAATATTACATATTTCAACTATGATTGATACCATGGCTATATTATTATATCTGATTCACATTAGTGCATGAAAAGAATTCATTAAGTAAAAGTCTTCTCTATCACTGAGGGACATATTTTGTTGCAATGTTTTGCTCCTTTTTAAGTCTTTCAATTGCTAATAATAGTTTATGGTTCAATTATACTAGTTATGTCACCTTTATTTCTGCTAAAAGTAATACCGCCTTGCATTTGATCTAAAAACATAAATGAGAAACTGTATTTCACATCCATAATTTAAAGTATTTATTTTAAACATTTGCTTTTAAAGGCAGGGCTAAATAGAAAATGTTACTGTACCCGTTGTGATTAAAATGCAAAATTAATTGTTCCAATTATTATGGATATTACTATAAGTGATAGTGATTAGCAATGCTAACCTCACATATAGTATGAGGTCTTGACTAATTCTCTACAGGCAAAAATTTGAATACTTTAGAAAACCCTCTGGCATATTTCATACTTTAGGCTTCTTTTGCACCCTGAATTATTTAAGTAAAAATACTAATGTTCTATAATGATATATTCTATATTAATTTTGTCTCAACTGAATCAGTATTTATAATTCCCCACTAAGTGAGAAGGGCTGCTAAAGACAAAAACCTTCAACACATACCTTCTGTAACCAGAACGTCCTGCATCCTTCAGTGGAGAGACCTGGTTACTCTTGATAAGAAAGAAGAAATATACTTCACAGAGTGAATAATACTTCACTCTTGACCTGGTTACTCTTATCAAGACCTGGTTACTTTTGATAAGAAAGAAGAAATATATTCACAGAGTGAATAATACTTCACGGAGTGCCCTGTGAAGCCTCAGAGTGATGCAAGAGTACGGAAGGAGGATTTCTAATCAATGTGTCACTGCAAGTTTGAACAGGAAATTCTCACCCTTGGGCTATTCTCAAATCACTTTATCTCATCACACACCTCCAACATACTGGCGACATTTACTTTGTCCTGGTATAACTTAGTTTGTCCATTTTCCAGTGCCTCTGGAAATTATTTTCCTATTTACTGAGGAAGTAGGGAAGAGAAGCTTGACTACCCATGCAGTTAAGTGTTTCTCTCTCAATCACAAATGCTAAAATGTTAGGCCTTGTTAGCAGGATCTTCACTGTCTTAAGTCCTACCTTAGACAAGGTTGGTAAAACTTGGCATTGCATACTTTTCTTTCTTGTACTCTTATGAATATAATCACTGTTATGATGAAAAACATTTTGAAATCATAATCACATTATGAGTCAGAATTTAATTGAATGTATTTTACAGTAAATATTCTAAGGAATTGCAGTATTCTCAACTTCATGGTGACATTGATTTCCTAACTTAAATTCCCTGACTTTTCTTCTTGATTCTTTGGCTAAGAAGAAGTTTCTTTTTTCCTCTTAATTTTTTTTATTAAATCATAACAGTGTACATTAATGCATTTATGGGGTACAATGTGCTTATTTTATATACAATTTGAAATGCATACATCAAATTGGTTACCTCTTTGACTGAGTTGTTATAATTTCCATGTTCAGTTTTATTTCTATAAATAAGTTAACTAGATTTCTCTGATAAAGTAAATGTCTCAGGAAAGAGCCAAATACTAAATAATATTGAGCTATATCATCATGTCAGAGATTGAATTATTAAACAACTACTCAATCTTATTCACTGATTCATTCTCCCATCATGACATATCTTCTGAATTTTAATTGGAATATTTGTTGTGAATGTCTGAAGTCTGAGTTAACCAATATAGGAAGAAAGTCTAATTATTAAAAATTTTACTTAACTAAAAATGTGGTGGCCAATAAAATAGACTTTAAAAACACAAACTAAATGACAGATGGTGAAAGGCATGGGTCCAGTTTTAGTCTTCTATACATTGCCAGCCAGTTCACCCAGAAACATTTGTTAAATTGGGAATCTTTCCCCCAATTTGATGGGCTTATCAAAGATCAAATGATGATAAGTGTCTGTATTCAACACTTGGTTCTCTATTCTGTTCCATACATTACAGCACTATTTTGGGGCCAATACCATGCTGTTTTGATCACTATAGATTTATAGTATAGTTTGAAGTCTGGTAGCGTGATTCCTCCTGATTTTGTTTGTTTGTTTGTTTGGAGTTTTTGGCCAGGGCTGGGTTTTAACCCCTCACCTCTGGCATATGGGGCCGGTGCCCTACTCCTTTGAGCTGCCGGCGCCCTACTCCTTTGAGCCACAGGTGCCACCCCTCCTGATTTGTTTTTATTTCTGAGTAATATATTAGCTACTCAAGGTTTTTTCTGGTTCCATACAAAATGAAGTACTATTTTCTTCAGATCTTTAAAGTATGACAGTGGTGCTTTGATAGGGATGGCATTAAATTTGTATATTGCTTTAGGTAATATGGACAGTTTAACAATGTTGATTCTTCCCAGTCATGAGCATGATGTGTTTTTCCATTTGTTAACATCTTCAGCTATTTCTTTTCTCAGAGTTTTGTAATTCTCTCTCTCTTTTTTTTTTTTTTTTGTAGAGACAGAGTCTCACTCTATCACCCTTGGTAGAGTGCTGTGGCCTCACACAGCTAACAGCAACCTCCAACTCCTGGGCTTAGGCAATTCTCTTGCCTCAGCCTCCCGAGTAGCTGAGACTACAGGCACTGGACACAATGCCCAGCTATTTTTCTGTTTTGCAGTTCTGCCAAGGCTGGGTTTGAACCCTCCACCTTTGGTATATGGGGCCAGCGCCCTAATCGATGAGCCACCAGCGCCGCCCTCATAATTCTCTTTATAGACATCTTTCATGTCCTTTGTTAGGTAAATTCCCAAATATTTCATCTTCTTTGGCACTACTATAAAAGGAATAGAGTCCTTGACTATTTTTTTAGCTTGACTATTATTGGTATATATAAAAGCTACTGACTTGTGAGTGTTGATTTTGTATCCTGAGACACTACTGTATTCCTTGATCACTTCTAAGAGTTTTGTGGTTGAGTCCCTGGGGTTTTCCAGGTATAAAATAATATCATCTGTGAAGAGTGAAAGTTGATATCCTTTGACCCTATTTGGATACCCTTGATTGCTTTCTCTTGCCTAATTGTGTTGGCCAAAACTTCCATTACAATGTTAAAAAGCAGTGGAGACAATGGGCAACCTTGCCTGGTTCCTGACCTGAGTGGAAATGTTTTCAATTTTACTCCATTCAATATGATATTGGCTGGGGGTTGCTGTAGATGGCCTCTATCAGTTTTTTTAAAAAGTCCCTTTTATACCTATTTTCTTAAGTGTTCTGATCATGAGAGGATGCTGGATATTATCAAAAGCTTTTTGTGCATCTATTGAGAGAATCATATGATCTTTGTTTTTTAGTTTGATTAAGTGATGCACTACATTTATAGATTTGTGTATATTGAACCATCAATATACATAATATATTTGAGACCCTAGGATAAAACCCACTTGGTCATGGTGTATAATTCATTCAATGTGTTGCTGGGTTCTGTTTGCTAAGATCTTATTGAATATTTTTGCATCTATATTCATTAAAGATATTGGTCTATAATTTTCTTTTCTTGTTGGGTCTTTTCCTGCTTTAGGGATCAGGGTAATATTTGCTTCATAGAATGTGTTGGGGAGTATTTCTTCTTTCTGTATGTTTTGGAAAAGGTTAAATAATGTAGGTACTAGTTCCTCTTTAAGATTTGTTAGAATTCTGATGTGAAGCCATTTGGTCTTGGACTTTTCTTTTCTGGGAGATTTATTTTTTAGGTGATTCCATTTCAGTACTTCATATAGGTCTGTTCAGCATTTCCAATTCTTTCTTGCTAAGTCTAAGAAGGTGGTATGCTTCCAAGTTGGTCAATTTCTTTCAGATTTTCATATTTCTGAGAATAGGGTTTGTTGTAATATTCATTAAGGATGCTTTGAATTTCTGAGGTGTCTCTTGTTCTTTTGTCTTTGTCATTTCTTTTTTTCTTTCTTCTTTTTATTTATTTATTTATTATTAAATCATAATTGTATACATTAGTGCAATCATGGGGCACAATGTTCTGACTTCATATACAATCTGAAATATTTTCATTCAACTATTTAACATAGCCTTAATGGCCTTTTAATCACTATATGAAGACATTTATAGTCTGCATTTAGAAGGATACTTACGAGTATCCTTCTAAGATGCAGTGTGGGTGTGATTCCACCAATCACCCTCCCTCCACCCATCCTCCCCCCTTCCCTTGCCACTTCCCCATATTCTTGTGCTATAATTGGATTTTAGCCTTCATATGAAAGCTGTAGATTAGCTTCATAGTAGGGCTGAGTACATCGGATACTTTTTCTTCCATTCTTGAGATACTTTGCTAAGAAGAATATGTTCCAACTCCATCCATGTAAACATGAAAGAGGTAAAGTCTCTGTCTTTCTTTAAGGCTGCATAGTATTCCATGGTATACATATACTACAATTTGGTTTTTTTTGTTTGTTTTTTTTTTAACAATTTTATTGAATCATAATTATGTACATTGGTGCAATCACAGGGCACGATTCATATACATTCAGAAATATTTTGATCATACTGTTACAGATATCCTTCATGGCATTTCCTTGATCACTATATAAAGA
>CAUYON010142931.1:0-23795 GCA_963573935.1 Arctocebus calabarensis | reverse complement strand
GCTAAGAAGAATATGTTCCAGCTCCATCCATGTAAACATGAAAGAGGTAAAGTCTCCATCTTTCTTTAAGGCTGTGTAATATTCCATGGTATACATGTACTACAATTTATTAATCCATTCGTGGATCAATGGGCACTTGGGTTTCTTCCATGACTTAGCAATTATGAATTGGGCTGCAATGAACATTCTGGTACAGACGTCTTTGTTATAATGTGATTTTTGGTCTTCTGGGTATATACCTAATAAAGGCATTATAGGATTGAATGGAAGGTCTACTTTTAGATCTCTAAGTATTCTCCAAACATCCTTCCAAAAGGAACATAGTAGTGTGCATCCCCACCAGCAGAGAAGGAAACTCTTAACTAAAAATCTTGGCATGAGAAAGGTGTAACTCTTGCATCATAACAATGCACCAGCTTACATAATGCCATCTGAGAGTGAGTTTTTAACCAGTAAAGAAATAACAGTATTGGAACTCTCCCCACTTGATATGGCCCCCTTTTATATTTACCCAAAGATAAAGGAAATATTAAATGGAAGACATTTTTGATGACATTGAAGATATCAAGGGTCATATGATGGCTTCTCTGGTGGTCATTACAGAAAAAGAGCTTAAAAAGTGCCACTAGGCACTGGCATTCGTGCATGGCCACCCAAAGGCGACTATAGTGATACTCAGCATTGAGGGATGTAACACATTTTCCAGGATGTGTTCACTATCTTAATTCTCATACCCTATACATTTATCATATTAATAAGTCCTTGGAATTATTCTCAAGCAAACCCTGTTATTATTCCTGCTTGGGACTTGAAGAAGCTGATACTCAGAGATATTAAATATTGTACCTTGGTCAAGTTCATGTGACTCCCAAGATCCCTACCCAGATGTGTCTGGCTGCCATGTTACCAGCGTATTTCTTCATTCCACAGACCTTGATCAAAATGGCTTTGATATGGCTGACCCCCCCAACCCCAAAATTGTAATCCATAATAGAAAACTACCGTTTGGACCATTTAGCTCTCATTCCAGTGCTTTTTATCACTAATTCTCACAATAGCCTTATAAAGTAGTTTTAATTATCCTGACATTATTTATGGGAAAAATGAGGCTTACCAGCTCATCAATGGTAGAGCCTAGATGAAGAGCAAAATATATCTCAGGAAAAAGAATTCTTTCCACTGCCATGCTGCCTGCTGGCTTGAATGAAGCCAGAGAGCCCTACTGGTTTTCATCAGCAGCAAAGCATCCGCGGAAGTCATTTTCAGTAAGGTCTTTGCAAAGCCTTCTCAATGAGGCTAAAAAATCACAGAATTGCGAGTCATTAGATTATAGCGGTTCTCAACCTGTGGGTCGCGACCCCTTTGTAACAATGAACATACATCGCGGCATTAGGAAGGTTGAGAACCATTGCGTTCGAATCTTGAGGTCTGTGAGTTGAACTTTCCTGTTCCATGCAAGAGTCCCTGATGGAAATAGCCTTACAGACCTCCTGAAATTCCTTCACTGATGGAGAGCATTCTACATCCTGTTGCATTTTGAGGTAACAAAGACACAGAAGCTAAAACAGACGTGTCAGGCCTCATCTACATGATCCACTAACAGGGGTCCAAGGCAGACCCCTCCTAGCTTGGTTCCTAAGGCATTTATGGGGGCTTCATCTGACCTCGGGATACTTTTCTGATTTTGCATGCCTGCTTGGCTGGAAGGACCCTGCAGAAAAAGCAGCATAATATGATCATCAATAGCAGCGGGAAGGGAAAGAAAGGCCCAGACTGTGGATATGTACGAAGGAGGGGACTAGTGAGACGCACGGGGAGAGAGGGAGGAAGCCAAAACTATCCCCAGGTGCGATAAATCCTAATGGAGGCAGCTGAGCTACAAGGGAGAAAATGCTGGATTTTAACTCGGAATATCTTGTATAGTTCTAACTCGTTGGTATGACTTTTCAGCCTTCCTCCTTTCATCTGTAGAAATGAAGAAATGTGTCCTTTCTCCCAGCATCTTGGTGAAGGCCCGTAGTGAGGAGCATAGCATGCAATAAACAGTCCATGAGTCTGTCCTTCTGTGTTTGGAGAACTGGAAAGTTGGAGAAATCTCTGAATAAAGAATCCAGGAAGAGGACGATGAGGAAAGGGTTTGTGGTGAGGACAGTGCTGTGACTGCACGAAGGTGGAGAAGCTCAGGGGCATTTGAAAACCCGACAGGGATTCTGGAGGAACCTCAGCGGAATCTCTCACAGGAGGGTAGAGGTGGGGGAGGGGAGGAAGCAAGGATGGTCCCGCTCAATGGGCGTTCCTGATGCAGCCTCTGTGGGCCCAGCCCTGCGCCAGGCACAAAGAATTCATAATCGCCAATCACAGAAGCAGCCCAAGTGCCCATCGACCCATGAATGGATTAGTAAATTGTGGTATATGCAGACCATGGAATATTTTGCGACCTTCAAAAAAGATGGAGACTTTACCACTTTGATGTTTGCATGGATGGAGCTGGAACTTATTCTTCTTAGTAAAGTATCTCAAGAACAGAAGGAAAAGTAGCCAATGTACTCAGTGCTATTGTGAAACCAATTTATAATCACCCACACTTTCATATGAAAGATAAAACACAACTATAGCCCAGGATGAAGGAGGGAAGAGGAGGTTAAAGGCTGGGACCACACCTATTGTGCATATTGCAAGGGTACATGTCAAATCTATTACGTGTAAAGTATAAATGTCTTAATGCAATAATTAAGTAAGTGAGGTGAAGGCTATGTTACTCAGTTTGATGTAAGCATTCCAGATTGTATATAAAATCAGCACATTGTATCCCATAAATGCATTCGTGATTTATATATTTATAACTTAATACCAAAAAAAAAGAAAAAAAAAGAATACCCCAGAGACAATATGCCTAGAATTTGTATGTAAAAGTTCATGGTCTAGTAGAAGAGACTAATATGTAATCACAAGTAACATAATATGCATCATATATATATATATTTTTTTGAGTCCTTGAGTCCCTTGAGTCCTCTCTTTACCCCCAGAATCCTTCCCATATTTCCAAATGCCTGCAGAGGTGGCTTTACCAGCAGCCTGGCACCGTTGGGCAAACAGGTGTCCTTCTAACCCCTATATGTATGTGTGTGCGTGCTCATGCACTCACGTACACGTATGGTAGAAACATAATATAGAGGAGGAAGTAATATACTTTATAATCCACACCCAGTCCATCTGTAAATTCTCTTTCAAAATACTTTCAAAATATGTCCAAGTCCATCCTATTCTTCCAAGGTCCCTTTGCTGGACATCACAAGAGCCCTCACATTGCTCTCCCCGAGCCCTCTCTGGCCTTGCTAGTCTGTGCCCTATGTGGCAGCGTGACAATCTGCCGCACACGGTTAGAACACAGCCCTGGGGGTGAACCTGCTCTGGTTTCCCTGTCACGGCAGGTGCAGCTGATACTTCCTGCCTTGCCCAACAAGACCCTCTGAGGCCTCTCTTGGCCCCTTCCAGCCTTATATTGCCTGCTGCTGTCCTTACATAGCAGCGAGGCTCCAGCCACACGCGCATTCTCTGTTCACAGACGCACCACCCTCCTTCCTCTCGCCCGGCCTGTGTACAAGCTGGTGGCATCTCCTTCTGATCCTCTGGGCCTCGTCTCAGTTTAACTTTCACCTCCTCAAAGAGACTTTCCCAGAGCCTCCTAGACTGAGTGTCGTCCCCAGGCCCCTCTATTTCAGCAACATGTTCATTTTCTACATGGCTCTTATCACAATTTGCAGCTGTTTACATCCCGATTCATTCGCTCAACACACAGAGTGAAGTCCTGACTAGGTGCCAGGCCCTGTTCTAGTATATAAAAATGCAGCAAGGAACAAAACAGACGAGGTCCTCACCCTCACGGGATGGGCATTCCAGAAAGAGGAGATTGACAATCAACAAATAAGTATGTGAGCCTGGCAGCTGCTAAACAAACGGTGGTTTGCTGAGAATTCAAACAGGGTGATATAACACGGAGGGACTTGTGATACAACACAGGGGGTGGTCAGGAAAAGCCCCTGAAAAGGTAGCATTTAGGTTGATGATATATGAATGATAGAAAAAGGCAGCCCAGGAAGGACAGCTTATCCAAAGACTCCAGGCTAAAAAATGCTTGGTGTGGCAGAGTGTTAAAGGAACACTGATAACTTGATAACGACAGTAACAATATCCAGGTGAGAGGTAATGATGGTTTGCCCAGTGAGACGGTATATGACGCTTATGCTTTAGAAGTCAAGTTGACAGATGGTGCAGGAAGTAAGGGAAGACCAAGGATGACATCTGGATTTTTAATAATGGCTGGCTGTGACTGTGAAATTCGCAAGAACAGGGACCATGCTGATTGTGTTCTCCTTGTATGTGATACAAACTCCATGAACACAGATGAATAGATGTATGACAAAAAAACTCCAGGAGAAGGGGCAAAGTGATGTCAGGGCAGGTTTGGGAGGGGTAGCCACGCCTATACCAGGTTCAAAAGGGTGAGCGCAAGTTTGTCAGGTCGGCAAGCGAGGAAAGAGCCTTGGGGAATGGCACACCAAACGTGCATGGGAGGCAGGAATCAGTGCCATTAAAGAACTTGACCTGACCAAGGTAAGTTAGTAGCCCTGTAACGGGGCCAGACTCCAGAGAAATCAGAATGGGAAATACACTAGTCTCCTTGTCATATCTTGATATAAAGACAAATAAGTAAAGCTCCAGAGAAGGGATGAAGGAGGTAAAAAAAAAATCTAAATCCAGAAATTGAAGCCCCAACCCTTACTGCTTCCTGCCCAAGGTGGAAAGCTGTCAGTCACCTCCCCAACATCTAAGGCTTCCCTGGATTTTTGATGGCTGGTGTCCTGCTGTCTTTGGTGGAGAAGCATTTGATCTAAAGGACATATTAGAAGAAAACAGCCTTGTGCATCCTCTGGGATGAACCCAGAGAGGATCTGAGGCAAAGCCAAGCACAAAAGATTCCCCCAGAGCAGACCAGCTGGTATGTTCGCTTAAATCATCCCATCCCAAGGCCAGCCTTTTGAGGACGTGAATGTACCTCATGCAGGATGTCCCTTAGAAACCAGCACTTAATAGAATGTAAATTAAAGTCATGCAGATCAAAGATACAGAGAGGAAAGAGGAAAGGGGGAGAAGGAGAAAAAGAGAAAGCGAGAAGGAGGAAAAGGAGGGAGGCGGGGGGAGGAGAGCCGGTAAAGGGGAAACCGGCCCAACATCAAACTTGGAGAGAAGCTGTGAGTGATTCTATTTGTCAAAGGGAAAGAAGGTAGATGTTTTTGTTCTTTGTAGGTTAATATGTAAATGACATTCTGATTTATTAGCTATCTCCAGCAGATGAGGTGATGATTAGCACATTTCCATATTTATAGAAAAGCAACACTAACTTTCTGGATTTATAGAAAAATCAGCTCTTCACAAACGGCAAATGGTGCCATTACCGACATATGGTTTCTATAAACAGAACCGAGGTAATTATCCCTGGGACAATTTGCCGGTGGGCTTCTTTTGAATATTAACCACATTGGAAGCCCACTTGTGCCTCACGGATTTTAAAGAGGTGAGGCCACCAGATACCCCAGGCAGGTAATGGGGAACGCACCACCAGAGATGGAAGCCAAAACCCCACAGTGTTGGACCCGGGTCTGGGGCTCTGACCTCAGATTTCTGTAGCCCTGGGCAAAGTAATCAACCTCCCTGACGAGCAGCAGGGTTTATGAGGCTAAAACAGGAAAAGTGCAAATCTCCAAGTGTTGTCAAGAAAATTGAATGGGGATATGTTTGCAATAGCACCCAGAACCTGGTAGGGTCTCAGCAAAGTTATTCCTTCCTCGTGTTTTTAAATGACTCTAAAAGGAAACACATGAATAAAGTTTTTTAAACTCTTTTTTTCACATTGATCCATCGTAAACTATCTCTTGGGCTTCTGTGTTTGGTGATGGATGACTATTTATTTGCCTGGGGTATCTGGTGGCCTCTGCTCTTTAAAAATGCTACCACTGATATAAAAGTGATCAGCATTCTCTGGTATACCATAAAAGACTTCACTAAACTGGCTCCAGATGTCTAGCTATTAATGGTTCTTGGATCACTGGCCACAGAAAAAGCCTGAGACCATAGTCAAGCACGTCTCATCATTGCCTTCCTATGACTTAGGCAAGAGTCTATGGATCTGCATACTTGGATACACGGAACCTGCTTACCTACAGATCTTGACTGAGAGGAAACGTGGGTAAAATGCTGGCCAATATAGGTTTGTTCTGTGGGTTGGTATAGTATTTATAAAACCTTGAATTAACTACTGTAATAAACATATTCAAAGGTTTAAAAAAAAATGGTGAGGTGGGCCAGGTGAGGTGGCTCTCATCTGTAATCCCAGCACTCTGGGAGGCTGACACAGATGGATTGCCTGAGCTCACAGATTCGAGACCGGCCTGAGCAACAGCAAGACCCTGTCTCTAACATTAGTCAGCCATTGTGGTGGACCCTTGTACTCCCGGCTACTCAGGAGGATGAGGCAAGAGCCCAAGATTGAGGTTGCTGTGAGCGATGATGCCACAGCACTCTACCAAGGGCAACGAAGCAATAAACAATTTTTATTTTTATTATTTTGAGACAGAGTCAGAAATGGGCTTCCCATGTGGTTAATGTTCCTCAATTCCGTTATAGAAAACCATACAGTCCAATACATGTGTAATGTATTTATTTAACTAGAAAAAAAAAGTTTCTTGGAGCAATAACTCACCTCAGTGCCTATAATCCACTCTGATATTTCCTATTCTCTCCTTGGATGTCATTGTTCAAAATTTAGCTTGTGATTTATCAATTTTGAGACCTGCCCCTGGGTCACAACATGCAGTTTGAAAAGTACTGTGAAGCTAGAGGGTAGGAACCATGTTTGGAGTTGCTCACCACTGTATCCCCACCACAAACAGACAATGGATGCTCAACACAGCATCTTGAATTATTAAAAAAAATAGTCACCTAGATAAATTAATGAATGATCCTAGGCAAAAATATGAATTCATGCTCCATTTCAAACTCCCTGCCTAAAGAGATAGAAAAGCGTCAGTTATGATACTTGCTTCTAAAGACCTGGCTATCTAGATGAGGAGAAAAGATGTTGACATTTGGAAAAGTGTTTTTAAAGACCAAGAATGTGAAAAAAAAAAAATTAGCCGGGTGTTGTGGTGGGCACCTGTAGTCCCGGCTACTTGGGAGGCTGAGGCAAGAGAATCACTTAAACTCAAGAATTTGAGGCTGCTGTGAGCTGTGATACCACCACATTCTATCCAGGGTGACATAGCAAGACTCTGTCTCAAAAAAATCAAAACAGAAAAAAAAAAAAACAAAAAAAGACCAACAAAGTGGAATTTATAGGTATGGGTTGAAGAAAAGAGGTGGCCATACTGGACTGGCACAGTCGGGGAAACTTCTTGAAACTGGGAATTTGAACTTGGCTTTGCAGTGCAGATGGATCTCACAGCCTTCCTCAAACTGCAGTAAGTGTTCGTACACACAGCATCGGGCTGACCCTCAGAGCTTCTGACTTAGTGAAGTGCGGGAGGCGGCTGAAAAGGGACATTTCTAACAAGCTGTCTGGGGACGCCATCCTGACAGTTGGGGTCCACACTTTGAGAACCACTGTTGTAGTTGCTTAGTGTGAGACCCTGAAGCTAGCTGGCCCGATGCTCAGGAATTTAGAGTTTATTCTCAGCCATGCAGAATATTAGGAAGGGAGAGCTATCTTCAGATCAGTGAAGTAGAAAGATTCATCTGGTGGTAATTGCCAAGAATGGATAGAAAGGGGTGAGCCTGCCCATTGAGACTATTTAGGAGCCAATACAGTAATGAGTGGACGAGAGCCCAGTCCGTCACTGTGGGGATGGAAATGGGGCAATGGGACGCCATGACAGATCATTGAAGGGCCCTGGAAACCCAGAGGCAAATGAGAGGGGGGATCTGGAATGACCGGGTTTTTAGCTTCACTGACTGATCACATGTCATTTCATTGAATAGGAATCTACATTTAGGGCGGCGCCTATGGCTCAAAGGAGGAGTAGGGTGCCACCCCATATACCGGAGGTAGCTGGTTCAAACCGGCCCCGGCTAAAAATTGCAAAAAAAAAAAAAGAAAAAAAAGTATCTACATTTAAAATAATTTTTTACATTTTAAATTTAAAAATCCCCTGGATTCTTTATCTTTAAAGAAGTAACTACAAATGGGAAGTGGATAGTTTTGAGGATCCGGGGAAGTCTGAGCTGAAATCCTGCTTGTGGTGCTTGTGAATAAGCCATTTCACCCCCAGGATCTCAAGTCCCTGGAAATAATCCTGCAGTGTTTTTCAACCATTTTTATCATATAGCACACCTGTAGTTAAACCCCTGCAACACACTTAATTTATGCTGGTCAAGAAAAGAGTAAAATATATATATACTTCATTGTGCTTTGAACTTCTTTTGACAATAATTTAATAAATGATCTTTAAAATTTTTTCATGCCATACCTAAGATCCTTTCACGGCACGCCGGTTGAAAATCACTGTAATACTATTTAACATTGCCTGGTGTGCTTATCATGTCAACTAAATGAGATGGCCCATAGGTCATAGTCAGCACTTAGAAAATGGCTGGCCATGTCCTGGCGTGTGTTGACCACTGTATGTAAAGCTTCACTTACCAAGAGACTCCATTTTTTGATCGTCAAGAACGAGGATATATTCATAAGTGCCGCCCATGGATCCAGACGTGATGTAATGGGTGCCGTAGTCGTTGATGAACTTGGCGTACATGCCGTAATGGTATCGCTCTGGGAGCTCCACCAGCGACTGCAGCATCCCTTCATCCAGCATGATGTTGTCCCTCCTCATCTTAAAATGGGCTGTCTGCACCTTCGTGAAAATTCTCATGAACCTGTATTTCTGCCAACACCCACCATTGAACGAGGCAAAAGAACGAAGAACATGTGTTTACCAAGTGAAAGCGTGCAAAGGGTCAGTGTTCAGTAGCTGTGAAAAATACACACACACACAAAGGTAAATACATGTCATAGAGTATTATTACATTTTACAAACGTATATTAGACACCATTGTGTACCAGGCTTCTCCCACACCTTTACCTCTGTCCCAGGTCCAGTTCTTATCAGCTATCCCCTAGGTTAATTACTAGCTAGTCGCTGTGATGGCTCATTACTTTCCAAACTCAGTTCACTTTCATCTCCTCACTTCCCCCAGCACTAATCAAAGAGCCACATTGTGTAAGCTCCGATGAAGATACTACACATCTATTCAAAATTAAGCATAGGTCATGATGCGTCACTTAGCTGAATTCATTGACCAGGTATCTCTGATGCCTATGGCAGGTGCGGGAGACATCATTTTAACAAGAGACGCCCCTGCCCTTGTGGGACCTACATTCTAGTGATAACCTCACGGTATTAAGTGATGAAGAAAAGCCTCCTACACTAAACAAGAATGAGGGTGGGGTGGGGAAAGGAAGAGCAGAGAGAGGGAAGGAGCGAGGGGTGTGGGGACAGTCAGATTGGTTTTGCAGGAAGGTGGCCACCTGTGAACATCACTTCCAGGTAACAGGAGCCTTATTTGAAGCGCTGATGAAAGTACGGAGAGGCCCCTGCTTTTAGTAATGTCCAGGTGAGCATGCTATAACCAGGCCTCAGAACAATATAATACTTAAGATCAATATCGACTTCCTTGGAAAAGCTCTAGAACTCAATTTATATTCGTGGAATGAGCTAATTTTTATAGACGTGTTTTCATTGTTCAAGATAGTTTTTAGACCCCCTAACTAGATCCATGGTCCTGGTGTCAATGTTATCGAGGCTTTTTGATAAATATCTGATTAACTCCATAACTACTTCTCCAGGTCCCTAATTACCTCTCGATCCTCATTGCTCCCTACTTTCGTTCCCCCACCCACCCTTCAGCCAGCGAAACACCCCACATCCCGAGTGTGCATACGGCATTGTCACCTCCAGGCCTTTGCACAGGTCTTTGCCTAGAGCCTCCTCCTGCCACCCTCTTCTCCCTTCCCCTGGACAATCTAGACTAGTCCTTAGATCTCAGCTTAGAGGGATGCTCCTTCCTCAACTGAGCATTATTTGACCCCTCAGAGTGAGAGGCACTCAGTGGTTAATGTTTGATGGATAAATGAAAGATTTTTTTAAGCATGCCAGTTCTCCTATCTATTTAGAAAAGCAAGCCTTGCTTTAGAATTCTTCCTGGCTAAATTTAGAGGGCCTGCCTGGTTCCCCTTTCACACATTACCATTCTGCACATTTCCCTACATGCTCCAGGTAACCACGAAAAAGGATGGGGAGGTGAAGTGATAAGAGCTCTAGTCTTATCTTTCAATTTTATTCCCTATGTGATGACTCTCTGCGCAAAAGCATAATAAGAAACACAAACCTGATTACCACTGATCAGACATTTCCAATTACATGAGCAAATTAAGGTTCAATTACCACTGTACTTTTTACTGCAATTAAGGTAATACATGTTTCAGTGAAGATTACGGGATACTCTGAGACATGGACATTATATTTTAATACCTTCTCATTGTACTTGCTTAATTTATTCAAGAATGAAGAGTCTTCTGACACAAGTACACCTAATCCCACCATCAGAGAGCTGCTGGCTGGGCCTATGCCAAGGGTCACGCCACTCGACTTAGACTTGTCATCTTTTACTGTAGAAAGAAGGTCATTCGCATCATCGTACAACTCGGAGGACATTCCAGTATCAGCTAGGGCCTGAAAAAAAAAAGCAAACAGATGTTCGCTTTGTGAGCATAGAGGAGTTTTTCAATTCATATTTCACACTCAAATCTTTGCTTTGTAAAATATGAAGTTTCATATTATTTAAGTAATATTTTTATTTTGTTTATTTATTTTTTTTGAGACAGAGTCTCACTATGTCACCCTGGGTAGAGTGCTGTGGCGTCACAGCCCCACAGCAACCTCAAACTCTTGAGCTTAAGTGATTCTCCTGCCTCAGCCTCCCAAGAAGCTGAGACTACAGGTGCCTGCCACAACGCCCAGATTTTGTTGTTGTTGTTGTTGTTGTTGCAATTGTTGTTGTTTAGCAGGCCTGGACCAGGTTCAAAACTACCAGCTTTGGTGTATGTGGCTGACACCCTAACACCAAGCTAACAGTGCTGAACCATGTACGTACTTCTTTTTTTTTTTTTTTTTCACTTTTTGGCCGGGGCTTGGCTTGAACCCACTATCTCCGGCATATGGGGCCAGCGTCCTACGCCTTTGAGCCACAGGCGCCACCTGTACGTACTTCTTTTGTAAGGCGAATCCAAGTATCAGATTGACACTCGCTAAAATATAGAAAATGCAGCAGAGTTAGTCAGTGTTCAGCATAAAATATTTATTTATGTACCATGCACGTATACGTGTGCACACACACGATTCTGATCAAATATTATGTTGCTCAGAGCATGGATTTCTCTCCAGCTGGCTTGTCCCTCCCGGAGGGAAGGGCATCAGATGTCTTTGCAAAGGTGAGATGCAGAAAGCCACATCTGGATATGGCCCTGGGAGAAAAGGAACAAAGGGCATTGTACAGGTTGGGATTGTCCCAGGCAGGGGCTGTCCACAAAGGGTTGGTTACTTCGTTGCAGGCACCCAACAGAATCGCATTTCTCTGCCAGCTTGAACTGAGGCATGGTCAGTGAAGCAAGCCTTAGGAGCCGGCGAGGAATCTGTTCACCAGTCATGACAGCATGTGTTGCAATGGAGTCTATGAAATTGTTGATGATTCCTAATTTTCAGACTCCATTACTCTGAGTCCCTGAGTGTCTATGATGATTTGCTTCCTTTTTGCCTTAGGATGGACAAGTAGCATAAAAGCGAGGCATTGTTGCTTCTGGCCACTGAGATGTGAGAATTCTTTATTCTCACAGTATAGCCTGGTCTATTGTGGCTGATACATAGACCCTAGACCAGGGTTTTTTTGGCATCGCACGGCACACTTGAACCTATAATTAAACACCCGTGGCATGCTTAAATTATGTTGATCAAAAAAAGGTTAAAAAGTATATACTTAATTGTGCTTTGAACTTCTTTTGAAAATAATTTAATTAATGATCTTAAAAAATATTCAAGGCACATCTTAGATCCTCTCATGGCACACCAGTGTGCCACCTGAGTATCAGATTGACACTCGCTAAAGTACAGAAAATGCGGTAAAATAAAGTGAACCCTGGTCTAGGGTCTATGTATCAGCCACAATAGACCAGGCTATACTGTGGGAATAAAGAATTTCTCAGTTGAAAAATCACTGCCCTAGACCTTCCTTAAGATTAGGGACATAGCTCTGTCTTCCAGCTTGGCTTACCATGAACCTACTATGGGATAGAGGTGGGTGTGAGGTTAGGGGGGGCAAGCAGACCCCTAAGCCTGGCCTTATCTTCTATCAATACCTTTCTCTTGAAACTTGAGGGAGGGGTGGATATGACCAATAATTGCCCAGAATCCTGGGACCCTCCCATCTCTCTACATATCCTGGATGTAGCCTGTGTACATTTTCTAAATGATGGGTAGTCTGGGCTTCATTCAGACAGACCCAGGTTTGAATCTTGTCTCTGCCACCCACTGCAGTAGAATTGGGGCCTGCCACTTTATCCCCTTATCATTCTCTCTTTTTATATTTAGAATGGGACAATGATAACATCTATCCCGTTGTGTGGTGGGGATGAAATGGAGAGGTAAGTGGAAGCAGCAATCTGACGCACTTTGAGCATTCAGTGATGTTTGCTAAATAGACGTGTCACCCAAAGGATGAGGGGTAAAGAAATGGAGCAGACTCTGGATGGACCATGAGCCGTGTGCTCTTCCAGACGGCCGGAAGACCATGAGGTTTAGAAGTGAGGGAATCTTGGGAATCGTGAACAATTTCATAGCACTTTCGAACAGAAGAACACTTTCATCAAACAAAATCGTGTATAAAAAGCCCAAATATGAAAGAACTCAGTGGGAGCTCACCCACTCCCAGTCACCAGTCATGAAAGCATGTGTTGCAATGGAGTCTAATTGGACCTTGAGTCCTCACTGGGTCAAGCCAAGCACGAGACCATGCCTCAGTTCAAGCTGGCAGAGAAATGTGATTCTGTTGGGTGCCTGCAACAAAGTAACCAACCCTTTGTGGACAACCCCTGCCTAGGACAATCCCAACCTGTACAATGCCCTTTGCTCCTTTTCTCCCAGGGCCATGCATCTCATCTTTGCAAAGACATCTGGTGCCCTTCCCTCCGGGAGTGGGTGGGCGTAGCTACGGCACAGGTGTCAGAAGCCTGCCCATCTATGCCCTGTCTGGCCCCCACTTTACAGCTCAGGACCCGAGCCAGAGAGGGGCAGTGAGCTGGCTGCTCAGGGTCTTCTGCGGTTATAGTCCAGCAGACACAGCTTGGAAAGAGATCCCCTGATGGGCAGCCCAGGGTAGGGCCCCTGGTCTATTTAGTTAATTTTGGCATGGAACCCAGATTTAACAGGTGGGTTGACCACACTGTGCCATGCCTGTCACCGCCCCTCAGCACTGTTCAACACTGACATGTATGGGGTTAGGAGAGGGGCAGGCACAGAAAGGCCTCCAGACCCCAGCACACTCCAAGGGAAATAAAGCTTCCAGAACACGCATCTCCATCAGCAGCTGCTCCCTCCCGCCACCCAGCCTGCGGGGGGCCTGAGACCTCCTGGTGGGACGTACTTCAAAGTGATACTTGAGGAAGTTGTAGGGTTTCCGGAAGTACTTCTCATCTTCTCCGTAGTAGAGGCGCTCGCAGGCGGGGTCATACCGCAGTCCTCTCCATTCTCCGTTGTAAACCATCTCGCACTGGCCCCCGTAATAACCGGCGTCGTACACGCTCTGAGTCGCTTCCTGGGTCAGGATATTGTACCTAAATCACAAAGGCAGCTTCCCTGAGAAAGCACTGGCAAAGCTGGCCTAAAACCCCACTCTGGGGAAGAGGTAACTGATTCAAGAACGCATTCTCAGTCTGGGTTCTGTGGAGCCCTAGGGTTCCTGCAAATAGCTTCAAGGCCATTGGGGTGACTGGGAGGCTGAGTGGGCTGGCTTGGGCTCCCAGGCTCCATTCAGCATCAAGAACAATGCTTCCATGTACCAGGCAATGAAATAGGCACCGTGATTCTGAGTCCCAGCACAGGAATCAGATGCGTTTCCCAGCTCTATCGCATCTAACTGTGCGACTTCATGCAAATGTGCCTCTGTGCCTTTCTCTGTGCCTCGGCATGCTCATTTGTAAAAAGCAGTTAGTAACAACTACGACCTCGCAAGAGTCAAAAACGAGTTAACACACATAAAGAAGCACAACTACACTTAGCTAAGTCGTGAATAAACATTGCTACTGTATTCTTTCACAAAAGGGCTCTGCAGTGAAGACACAGGTCACTGAGAGTGCTGAGGTTGAGAAGCCAATCTTCAGATAGGCCATGGCGCTCCAGGCGGGTGTCGGAGGGCGCACAGTTTGAACGGCAGGGAGACTCCTGTTTAATTTCTGACGCGGCCACTTCCTAACTATAAAACTTTGAAGGCCTTCTAGAAGCTTTCTGAAGTTCATTTATCTCATTTAAAGAAGAGATATGTTAATACCTACCTCTCATGGGTTTCGTAAAGACTAAATGATAGCATTAAATTAAAGCAGAAGTAAAGTTGATAGCACCTTTCGGCTTCAACAAATGGTACTTCTTTTCCCCTCACCTAATATTCTTCTAGAAATATTTTCCCATGCTTCTCCCTATGGAATATTTAAAACTTATCTGCCCAGACTCCTTGTTTTAGAACCTGAATGGTTTTTACCATATTTAGGTAAAATACAATGTCAAATAAGTGAAATGCCACTTTAATTTTCTAAAAAGGGCAAGTTAACAGAACAAAAATGGGAGAGTTGGCTAAGAGTTCTAATACCTGACAACAAAAGCCTGGTATGTTACAGATAATAAAATTATTGCTTTTGTTTATTTCTCCAGCTCCCATTTATCCTGTGAAGACCCAATTCAACCATCACTGCCCATGCACAGCCTTCTCAGAAGTCTCAGTGTTCCCAGGACAGTCGGTGACAACCTGAGGCCTAGCATTGATCACGTTTATTTATGCCCTCTGGGGAAAAGGCACCAAGGCATAAATGGAGCAGGGGGTAAACTGTGAATAAAACCCACCTCAAAGGAATAAATGGATAATTACAGAGCACCAGGCAGGTCACAGAAATTCAAAGCATGTCACCCTCTGTCCCCTCTCCCTTCCTCCATCTCTTTCTTCGTATTAGTGGAAGGATATGATAGTAGCTATGATGGATGGAATACACTCTCCTAGACATACAGCATGGTTACCTTTCAACCTCATGACAATTTTGCAAATGCAGAAATGGAAGCTCAGAAAAATTAAGTCACTTGCCTACAGTCACCACTGGATTTTTTCCTAGATGTTGTTGACTGTAAAATCTGGGTTCGCTCCACACCCTCCAGTTTCTATCTTCTCCCCCTTGGACATGTGTCTGCCTCTAGTGTATAAATACAGACCTTCCAACAGACCAAACAGAAACTCAAAGGAACAGTAAACTCTAAGGGGTAAACTAAACCACATGTGAGGGTGGTCTGGAAAATATCCAGTTATTGTTTTTCGTATTTTCCACAGTGCATTGCTGGATAGTTTCTGGACAGCCCTCGTAATGTTTGGAAAAACTGTTACAAAAGTCCCAATGAAAATAAAAGGCATAGCCAAAAAAGCACTACCTTTGTAAATCTATGCAGAAATATTCACACAGGCATATAAAAAAACACGTGCATAAGGGCGTTCATTATAGAATTGTTTATAAAAGAAAAAAAATTCTTGTACTATAATTAGTTTATAGCCTACATATGTGGTGCATCTTAGAGGGGACAGGTGAAACCTACTAAATGCAGAACACAAATGTTTTCACATAATAAATGAGAAAATCTCATGAAGGTTATGTCAAGCATGGTTGGATGAAAATATTTCAGATTGTATATGAAGCCTGCACACTGTACCCCATGATTGCACTAATGTACACAGCTATGATTTAATAAATAAAAAAACTCTATAAAAGAAAAATAGAAATATTCTAATTAGCTTTCAATAGATAGCAGTCATATAAATGAATTACCTAATTATACTACAGAAGAGGAGTCAGCAAACTTTTTTTTTATACAAAGGGGTTGGGTGGTGCCTGTGGCTCAGTGGGTAGGGCGCCAGCCCCATATACCGAGGGTGGCAGGTTCAAACCCAGCCCCAGCCTATCTGCAACAAAAAAGTAGCCGGGCATTGTGGTGAGCACCTATAGTCCCAGCTACTTGGGAGGCTGAGGTAAGAGAATCGCTCCAAGAGTTGGAGGTTGCCGTGAGCTGTGTGACACTACGGCACTCCACCAGGGTGATAAAATGAGACTCTGTCTCTGCAGAAAAACAAAAAGAAAACCAAAAACAAAACAAAGGGGTAGACAGTAAATATTTTAAGCTTCTTAGGCCATACAGTAAAAAGTTATTTATCAGAGCAGAAGGCTGATTTAGGCCTTCAGACCATAGTTTGCTAATCCCTGTTATAGAATATTATGTAAGTTATTTAAAAGAGGTAGAAAATATAAAAGAAAATCTCAAGCATGCATTATGAAGTGAAAAAAATGCAAATTACAGACATCTATTATTTGGTCACATTCATGTAAAATAGACCTAATATTCACAGTACACATAGGTATGTTTTCCATACAATGTGTATTGACCATGCTTTTTTTTTTTTTTTACATGATCTGGAAGTATCTACGTTAAATTATCAATGGGGTTGGCTCTGGAGAGAAAATGAGAGACAGGTGGGGAGCAGGTGGGGTGGGTGAAGGAAGACCCAGTTCTTATCTCAAATATATATTACTTCTTGAACAAAGACAAAAATTTAAACTTAGGAAATGGTTAAATTAAAAGCAAGTAAGATATCAAGAAAAGCCTCTGAGAGCTGAGATGAACAGAAGAACTATCAAAATGTCAGCTGTTGGGAGTAGAGGAAGAGCCATTTTGCTGGTTTCAGTATTCTATGCAGGTAAAGCACTTTGTTCAGAAAATGTCTTTGAAATGCTCCTTGTTGCATCACATGAGCACAGGGTCATGGTTTGTAGATCTCTTTGCGAATAAAGAGGGGATTATCTCCTAGCTCAGGACCTCAGTGTTTCATGCCCCTACTCCGTTTATTCTGTGATCACGGTTGAAATCAATAAGCGTCCTCTTTGATTAATGTTATGGGCTGAGTTATGTCTTCCCAACATTGACATGTTGAATCCCTAACCCTCAAAACCTCATATTGTGACTGTATTTGGAGATAAGAGTCCTTTAACCTTTAATTAAGTTAAAATGAGGTCATTAGGGTAATTAGGGTGGTCATCCGATCTGAACGGTATCCTTCTAAGCGGGGAAATTAGGATACAGATAAGTACAGAGGGAAGAACATGTGAACATGCAGGGCATAGCAGCCGTCTGCACGCCAAGGAGAGAGGCCTCAGAGGGAACCACCCTGTGGACACCTTGACCTCAGAGTTTTAGCCTCCAGAATTATGAGAAAATACATTTCTGTTGCTCAAGCCACACAGGTTAAATCTAAGGACTACAATACGGATGTTGATGCTTTGTTATTGGCAATACCAGCAAACTAATACAATCGGTCTGCAAGAAAACAGAATGTGGTCATCTGTTTTATGTGTATGTCTATATGCATTTACAGGATTTGATGCCAATTAGCAGGTGCGCTGTGATCTCGGAACCATTAGGCCACAGTGAATGAAAGCTGCAGTTCATTGTTCCTGAGTGCTCTGCAGGGAGGCTGGGTCGCTCTGTGACAGTTACTATACCTCCCCCCTTCCTTATCTGTAAAGACCTAGCTGATCACATTGATTTGTTTTCAATTCAACAGATAACTCGCTGAAAGGCTGTTACAGGACAAGCTCTGACACAGGGGTCGAGGAAGTGAAAGAGACGAGTCAGAAGCAATCTCCTCCCTCACGGAGTTTATATCCCAGTTTGACGACGTGATCCGAAGGAAAGACAGAGGGGCAGAGAAGTAACATCCCCAGAGATGTCACTCTGAGCGAAGCCATGTGCTGGGTTCTGGAGAAGCCGAGATGGCAAGGAGCCCTCAGCCTGGGCAAGGGGACATGCCAATAAATGTCCCCAGTGCTGATGGGTGACGGCTGCAAGAACAGGACACCCAGGAGGCTCTGGGAGCAACAGGAGACTCAGCCAGCACTGGCAGTGCCCAGAGCCGGGAGATGCTGTCCCAAAGGCTTCCTAAAGGAGCTGATGCCTGGGTCTGCTCCAACTGCCGTGACAAAATACCACAGGCTGTGCGTCTCAAACAACAGTAGCTTCCTCACAGTCGGGGAGACTAGAAGTCCGAGACCAGGGCACTGTCAAGCTGGTTTCCACTGCGGGCTCTTCCAGGGTCAGCGATGGCCGCCTCCTTGGGGTGCCCGCCTGTGTTTTCTTCTCTTTGCTTGTGAGGCAAGAGAGAGATCTCTACTATCTCTACTATCTCTTTCTCTTCTGATAAGGCCACCAGACCTATGGAATTAGGGTCTCCCTCTCATGACCTGATTTAACTTTAGTTACCTTTGTAAAATCCCTGTTTCCAAATACAGTCATATTGGGAGTTAGGGCTTCACCCTATAAATTGGGGGAGAAAGAACACGATTCTGCCCATAACACTACATGGAGAGTTATCCAAGTTAGGAGGATGGGGAAGAGTGTTTTGGAAGGAAGGAGCCAGACTTACTAAGGCTCATAAAGAAAGAGCATGATTCGTTTAAGGGACTGAATCTGAACGACGAAGAGAAGAGAGACTCAGCACTGATTGAGCACTATGCTCTGAGCAACTGAACTCACGGCCACCCGATCAAAGGTGATTGGATCTTATCAGAGAAAGAAAGAAACTGCGGCCTCAGAGGTGTGAGTGAGCTGCAGGAATGTTGGGGTAAAGGCCACTCCGTCTCCCTGCTAGCCTTGGTTAGACGAGGGACACAGTGCAAAGCAGATTGTGAACAGGGCTGTTGGAGGGGACACGGATCAGAGAAGAGCTGTCTTTGTGGAATGTCAGGGGAGACCTCATGAAGATGTGGCTACTTAAAGGGCCTGGGAAATGGCACAGGGGTGAGACGAGCTGAGCAGTAGGATGGGGCAGGGCGAGAGGAGACAAGGACCCTTGGACAGGTAGGTGGGACAGGTGTCCAGTAGGTGGGCCTGGGCGAGCCTCACAGGATGCCCTCCAGAGGGACCCTCCAAAACGGCCCCTGCTGTCCTTGGACCTCATGCTCCAGATAGCAGAGGAATCATCCCTCCTCCAGAACAGCCGGCAGGCGGGACTCACCCCAGCGCAGCCCTCTGCGATCCTGGAATCGGTTCGTACTGGCTGCAGTCATCCTCCAAGGCCCTGGCATCTTCGCAGTCCTCCTCGTCAGAGCCATCGAGGCAGTCCCTGTCTCCGTTACACAGCAGGTGACGTTTCAGGCAGCGACCTGAGACAGGAGAGGCAGTGGCTGCTGTCTGGACTCCCCTGACCCTCACTCGCCAGCTCCTTTCCTCCGCTGGACTAGCCCGCACGTTGCCCTGCCCCTCTGTGTCTCGCTGCTCTGACCCCTCCCGGCATCCTGAGGTCCCACCTGCAGCCGCCCTCCCCAGCTCAGGCCATGCCTGAGCCTCCCTCTCTCCCTAGCCAGCCTCTGCACCGCAGCCCCGGCGATCTTGCTAAAACACCCCAGCTGTATCATCCCTCACTGCATGTCCTCCAGCAGCTCCCACTCCTCTTCTTCCAAATGGTGCAGTTTAGCCCAGCTAACTACCCCGCCCTTGGTTTCTGTGATGACCCATCACTCACCTCTCTTCCCCAAACCCTGATGCTGCAAACATTTTGCACTGACTTGGAGTCCCTGATCCCCATGCTTTTATGTGTTCTTTCTCCTAGAAAGTTCTATTTTATTTTCCAATTCTCAACTTAAGTGCCATTTTGAAGCCTGGACCGACTCCCCTGATTTGCTTTGGGTACCACCTGCAGAGCAGTCCCACAGGGCCACGTGCATGTGCCAGTGCGGTGGCCATACGGGTATTGTCCTTAACTCCTGGGGGTCACTCTCCCAGACTAGGAGTTCCTCGGGGTCAGGTGCATTACATTTTTTTTTAAATCATAGCTGTGTACATTAGTGCAATCATGGGGTACAGTGTGTGGGCTTCATATACAATCTGAAATATTTTCATCCAACTGTTCGACATAACCTTCATGGGATTTTCTTGGTTATTGTATGAAAACATTTGTATTCTGCATTTAGTAGGTTTCACCTGTCCCTTCTAAGAGGCACCATAAGTGTGATCCCACCATTTACCCTCTCTCCACACCCTCCCCCTCCGCTTCCCTCCCTTACCCTTTTTCCTTTCTTCTAAAGTTGACATCTACCTGATTGCATTACGTTTTTAATCTCTATATTAACCACAGGTAGCTCACTGCCTAGTGTATAATATGTTCCCAATAATATTTGCTCAATGAGTAGATGAATGAATGACTTGTACATTTTCTAAATGAATCAACAGCTGCTCCTACAAACTTGAGCCAAAATTACTTGGGCTGCTGGCCTGGTTTAAAATGCAGATTCCTGGGCCCCCCATCCCAAAGCTATAGAATGGCCACCTCCAAGGGAAGGGCTCAGGAATCTGCATTCTAACAAGCTCCCTGGGGGCCGGGTATAGTGGGTCACGCCTGTATCCAGCACTCTGAGAGGCTGAGGCAGGTGGATCGTCTGAGCTCAGGAGTTTGAGACCAGCCTGAGCTAGACGAGACCCTGTCTCTACTAAAAATAGAAAAAAACTAGCGAAGTGCGGTGGCGGGTGTCTGCACTTGTAGCTACTCAGGAGACTGAGGCCAGAGGATCACTCGAGCCCGAGAGTTTGAGGTTGCTGTGAACTATAACACCACAGCACTCTACCCAGGGTGGCAGAGTGAGACTCTGTCTCAAAAGAAAAAAAAAATAAATAAACTGGGTAAGGATTGACGAAATGTTTTCAGGTTTGACAAGCACAGCTGTCTTCCCTCTGGAATGCGACTCACCTGTCTCCTTGCACTGGAAATCCTGTCCACACTGTGCTTGCCTGTGACAAGCTGTGGGACTGGAACAGCTGGCTTCATCCCAGATATCACCACTGCAGATGGTCCCCCCAAACTTGTTCGGCTGCAAGAGGCTCCGGTGTCGGTACTACATCAGATTTAGAACCAGACACATTCTTGTCAGTCAATCAACCAACAGGCAGGTCTCAGCTCAGTGTGAGAAATAACTGTCTAATGATTGACATCTGCCTACAAAGCTGTCTTTTGAGGGGACAAATGTTCCTAAATGGGGGTGTTCAACCAGAGGTGTCAAACTCATCAGCTGGAATATTGCAAGGGGCCTCCAAAAATCAAATGGAAAGCTTGGGCAAGATATTTCTAGAGTCTGTCTACTTGGGGAGAAGCGCCTCTGTTCCACCTTCCTCACCCAGTTACATTCCTAGTTATCTCTCCAGAGTCATGGCCGACCTTCTCTGGGAAGCTTTCCCTAACTAACATATTCCGCAGGTTTCAGAGCATCCCTCTCTCCTAACACCTGTCACTTCAGGCTGTTGTTAAGTGCTCACTTACTTGCCTGGATCTCCCACCAGTCTGGGAGAAATTTGCCTATGGGGGTGAGGACCACGAAGGGAGGACCATGTCTTATTTGGTTTCGTACACTTGTCGCTTGACTCACAGTCAGGTTCACCAGAGACAATTTTGAAAGACATTTGTAACTTTTCCTTTGAAGTACTTCTTCTGGAGACAGCGTTCCTCCCTTTTCTTGGTTTATATCTCATATGGTTGGGGGGAATGACCTCACCTCAGTCACGAGGATGTGCGCTGTGAACGAGGCCCCACCAACCAGAACACCACATCTGCCCTGGAATTGGCACAAGACGCAACCCAGGCTGATCATGGTCCTTTCTGGGGGTTTCCTCTTTAGAATAAACAGCTTCAATTTTATTAGAGTCACAGAGAATTGTGGGCACCAAGTGATCGTCTTGCCTATCATACGGGAAGGGCCCATAGGAGAGACAGAGACACGAAGAGGTCCCGGGTCTAGCCTTGACTGCAGATGAGTAAATACTTGTGGATGGAAGGAAGAAAAAAATAAATGCATCTTGGGCTCTAGGGCTTCTTGATAATACTTTCTGTATAGGGTACCATGTTAAGCACTCGTATAGAAGGAGAAAGCTGAAGACCAGCATATTCACAGAAATCTGAGGTCCAATTCCTGCCTTCAAGAAGCTTAGAGTTTAGCTGAGGAGATAAAAATTGCAGCAATACAAAACATGCTGTAGGAAGAACCTCCCCAGAGAGCGTCCCATCAGGACCTGGGCAGCCCTCTCTTCTCGGCTTTCTGTTTCTTTGGCTCAGCCCACCGCCCCTTCCTTCAACAATGTTAGCATGTTAGCAAGAAAGGGATGATCTGAGCAGGAAGAGAAGTGAATCCGTTTCTCACTTGCTGTATGAAGGATCAGGGCCTGCTTCTTTGTGCCAGTTTCTAAATCTGCAGAATGAGGTGGTGATCTTAATGACCTAAGTACAGTTGCTAATGGTTCTTTCACCTTTGTCTGGCCGTTGAGCACAGGCAGGTGGATTAGACAGACTTCAGTTCAGACCCCGGATTGACCTACCAACTGGCCAACCCACTTAGTTTTTCCAAGCTTCTGTTTTCTAAAAGGCACATCACCTTGAAAGGACTGTAGGAGCTCTGATTGGGAGAAAGCACGACGCCCTTCGCCCTGTGCCTGGTATATCACTCGTACTCAATAAACAGAGGTGGTTTTCACATCATTATTGTTACGCACGTAGGCTTGTCCAGATGATTCCAGTGGGTGAATTGGAAAGGGCAGCTCACCTCTCCTCTTGCCCACTTCTGACCATGTAGCTACTCACCAGCAAAGGGGCAGAAGTAGCCGGGAGAGCTGGAGATTGGACCTGGCCATCTGCCTGTCCTGCCTTTCAGTTAATAACTGTGGTATGAGATTTATAAGCTCCACAGGAAGAGATTATAATTAATGATCAATTGGGGAATACCAGAATATTTTATTTTCCCACCCACACTCTTACTTCTCCACAAAGCAAATGAAGAAGTGACCTGCTTATGAATACAAAACTGATTTTCTTTCTTACCCGAAGAAAGTTCATTAGATTTTTAAAACCTGCTGTTACCAGCATGGTAATGGACATGGTAGCCTCTATACATGTGCTTACTATTGGCTGCTATACATTCAATTAAGTTGTTCAATCTTGGTGGGTTTTTGAGGTTGAGCACTATTACACATCTTGTCTTAAGTGGGTGAGAATTCGAGTTCTGCCACTGAGTGCCTGTATGTTACAAAGCAAACTACTTAACACCCACACCCCCCACCGCCCCCGGTTTCCTCATCTGTAGCCTGAGCTACATCTGACAATGCGGCAAAGATTAGAGGAATGTAAAAAAAAAATGGGCACTTTGCCGACATACGGTATTTCATATATGCTTAACCATAATAGACACCAACATTGCTGTCATTCTTGTAGCCAGGTGTTGATTTACTCCAGAAGGAATTGGCCTAAGTGACCGCTAATGTCACTCAACTCTGTGGTATATTCGAGAAAGGTCATAGAGAGCAGTGATTGGCCACTCAGGATTTTGGCAGGCAGGCCGACCAAGTTGTAAGTGGCTC
>CAUYON010142926.1:5000-21198 GCA_963573935.1 Arctocebus calabarensis | reverse complement strand
AAAAAAAAAAAAAAAGAATTGAGTTGATGGAGTTGGGTTGCTAGTGACCACCAAAGGTGCCTTCTCCAACTGGGAAGAACATTTTCCCAGGGGTGCCCTTTGGGTGGCAGGAAGTCTCAAAGCCCCAAGGTAACAGTGCATCTTCCTGGAGCATCAGACTGGAAAATATAGGAAAACTGCCCTAGAGCATCTGGCCTTTGTCTTAATTGAAGTCAGGCTGTTAGAAAGGCTGCATTCTGAAGGCATGTGGTCCCAGCAGCCCTGCTGCTGCAGAAATGCACTGGTTGGCAGGTGATCATCATATTCACCCATAGACAGAGCCCTAGCAAACCTGCTGCAGGACCTGAAAATGTCTGTGGAGGACTGTGACCATTGCCTCCCCATTGGAAACCCCTGTGAAAATTCCCTTCCACTCTATAGTGTCAGAAGAAAGAAAACATAGCTTCCTTTGAAGAACTGGACTTCTTTCCTCTGGTGGACAGTAAGAAGAACACAACTGATTTCATTGCCCATTTTCCTTTGACCAACAGGAATCTCAGAGTAAAATTTGAGCTCAACTCTAGTAGCCCTGGGAGACACTGGGGGTGGTAGGAAGAGATGGGGGGCAGGGGGATGAGGGGAGAAGCAATGTGTCATGGGGCTATGCTTCCTTGGCAATGCCACAGGCTGGGGAGCAGGCCAGCCCCAAATAGGCCAGACATCTATCTCTAGGGCTACAGCAACATTACTGATACCTTGGTGACAGCTTCCTGGTTACCCAACCCTCCAATTTTCCTCAGAGTTGCCAGAATATCTTCCAATCTGTGTTTGGATCGGATCCTGATATTCCCTCATTAAAGATCTTGCAGAGTCTTCTCCTTGCTCTCAAGATTAAACCCAAGGCCCTGGCCCTGGCCCACAAGTCCCCTTTGCACCTTGCCCCTACCTCCCCACTAACCACATCACTATACCATGTTCTGCCTCCCTTGTGTACCAGTCGATCCTTCCCTGATGGGACCTGGCACTCCCAGGCAGAGACAGCCAAGTTCTGTTGGAGGGAGTGAGGCTAACAGCATCAACCAATATCTAGACCTCTCACTCTGGCATCTGCAGCAGAGACCCCAGCCCTGTTCCAGGCCCTGGAGGAGCTAGAGTCATCCTTTGGTTTCCCAGGACCTTGCAGTCTCCACTCCTTTGCTGCTTGGGGCCATGGTCCCTGTGACCTAGGCTGACCCTCTCTAGTCAGGATTCCTGGGAGCAGGGAAGATTGCCTATCAGTGCCATCCCATGCTTCAGTATAAAAGGTCTTATCTTTCCCTTGCCCTCTTACCACCAGACCCTTCCACTCTTCCTATTCAAAGCATTCTTTAGGGTTTTGGCATTTAGATAATTAAGTCCCCCAGATCCTTAAACTTCTAAAATAGCATATATGAAAAAGGGTAGATACTACTTACATGCCTCCAGTGATGGGAAGCTCACCACTTAACAAGAAGACCCAATCCACTGTTAGAATGATTGGATTATTAACTTACCTTGTTCCTTGTTCACATCCCCAAGTCTTCCCTTTTTCAGACTAAACAGCCCTGATTTCTCCAGTCACCCCTCCTAGGAACATACTCTATTGTGTCTTTAAAAGAGGAACTTGGTACTGAGTACAGCCCTGTGAGGAGAGGCACAAGGTGAGAGGAAGAGACCCAGCTCATGAGTAGAAGAGGACAGTTGCCAGTCTCCACTTCTGCTCATACCTGCCGAGACCACACTGGTTTGTGTGGCAGCCCCAGCACCTCCTGACTCATGTTCAACTCCTAGTAGAGTACATTGAAACCAGGGGCTCAGTCCCCAGGAAACTGCCCATCTTCTCAGAATCAGTGGGCAGCCTGACTATGCCACAGCTGGGGGCAGCCCAGAGGCCACCAACCTAGGCTCTGGAGCCAGAGATCTAGCTTCAAATCTTGGCTCTGGAGTTATTTGTGCCCTTGGCTAAGTCAATGCACTATTCCCACTAAGCCTCAGCTGTTGTTCTGTCTGCACAATGGGGATGATAGGAGTGGTGACTTTAAAAAAAAGTGGGGCAAGTAAGGTTCTCCTCAGAACACAGCCAGGTACAAGGCAAGCAATGAATATACAGAAGCTACAACAACTGACTACAGCAATAAGTAAAACTGAGTGCATTTATGAGCATGGACATATGGGTCAGTGAAGGCCTCACAGGGAGGGCAGGACTGGGCCCAGACAGGGGAGGATTTAGAATCAGGATGAAACAGTGAGCAGGAGCTTAGGGTGTGAACAACATTAAGAAAGTAATACTAACTGCGGTACCTTCCAGCACGCATGCTCGGAGCTCAGAGCCCTGGTGTTCTTGCACTCACATACACACACGTGCAGGCTCTTCTGGGCAGGCGGCCCCCAAAGCAAGATGACACTTTCTCACCTCCATGTTCCAGCCCTGTGGGGTTTGGGCCCCTGACCTCTGTTCACTCACCCACAATCTGACCATCTTCATCCCCTCATTCTGCCCCCATGTGCCTTCCTCCAGACCTGCACCCCTGAGGTCCCTTCAGCCTACAATGTCTCTCCAGCTGACTCAGACCATTTCCACAGGGCTGGATTCTGCCCCTCCCTCAAAGTACTTCTTCCAGGAAGCTTCCTGGTCTCTTGGCCTGGCTGCCCTGTCTCCCCATCCCCTCCTCTCCTTCCCGCCTCCTCATAGTGGGACCCAGATCCACTATGGAGGAAAGTGAGCTACCTGAAGAAAGCAGGCATGTGCAGCCCTTCCACTGTCTCCCCATAGTACCCAGCCCTTTTTCTGACTCACGGTCGGGGTTCAGGCCACCAGTGATGACTAACCTCAGTCATGCCAACCCCTTCCCAGGAATAGGATGCTGACAGGGTGGGTGATGCTAGGATTCTTCTCAGCCCACTATCCTGGAGAGATGCCACCATGCACAGGGCAGTACAGCTTATGACAGCAGGAGGCATTGCTGGTAGCTTTCTCTGTTAGACAACGGACAGACCTTCTCCTGGTTTAACCCCTGTGACCTTTGAACTTCCTGGGAGGTCAGCAGCATGTCCCCTTCCCCAGCTGTCTCTCTGTCTCTGGCCCAATGGGAGGGAGGGCCCTGGCCCGTTCCATTTTGTGCCCGTATTGATCTGCTGGCAGCAATGGGCTGGATAATTAGCCAGGAATTAGGGTTTCTATTACAGCCAGGAGGCTGCTCCAGCTGATTTATCACCTGAATAATTTACTGTGATTGAAAGGAAATTAAAATGAACTCCATTTGACAACTGTGAGCTTTTATGGGCTTTAGTGAAGGCTCAAAAGCCAGATTAATAGCCTGGTGTTGGTTAATAGTCTGCCGAGAGTAAATACGGCAGGCTGTGCGGCGGTCTTCCCACGCGGCCAGAGGAGAGACCCGCTGCCACCAGCAGTGCGGCCCACGACAGCATCAGTGTGAGTTTTACCCAAACAGATTCGGCTGTCAGAAACACACACAGGCACGCTCACACATGCACACAAACACACACATACACACCAGCAGTTTTCTTTTTTTTCTTCTCCTCCAAGGTGATTTTTACTCACTCCATATGTAGGGAAAACAGAATTGTTTTTTCAATACCCATTTTGAAAAGGAAGTGTTTCATTGCCCCAAGAGTGGATCTACATTAACTCCTTCCACCCTGGGCAAATGGTTTACTATATTTCCCTATTAAAGGCAGAAGCCCACCCACCCAGGGGGGATCTTGGCAAGAAAAGCAACAAGCGAGGGGCAGGCTGTCAGCTCAGGGAAGCAATTGCCAGGACCACAGCCTGGCGCTAGGAGGGAAGTTCTTCCTGGTATGACATGGGGGGGACTTAGGAGGATGTGAGCTCTCTAACTGTGGCAATATTCTGAGAGGTCTGGAATGACAGGCAGTCTCTGGCAGTCCTGAAAAACAGCCCGTCAGAAAACTGGCTCTTAGAATCATCTGGGTCATGGAGGCCCTAGAACCATCCTGCCCAAGATGAAGTCAGAAGATCCTAAGGTCAGATATCTGCTCTCAACAATCCCAGAAACTCCTTAGGCCTGAAAATGGGGTGAATAATCTGGAATAAAAGGTTCTGATCTGTAAAATGGGGCTCACAACTCTTGCCCAGCCTGCTTAGTAAGCATTTAAATGGAAGTGAGAAAATGGATGTGAAAGCACTTTAAAAACCATATACTGTCAGGATGGATGGGAAGATACCTGCTGTTAAGTTGTTGTTACCATTTTTTTTTTTTTAAGAGACAGAGTCTCACTTTATCACCCTCGGTAGAGTGCTGTGACATCACAGCTCACAGCAACCTCCAACTCCTGGGCTTAGGCAATCGATTCTCTTGCCTCAGCCTCCCAAGTAGGTGCCCGCCACAATGCCCAGCTATTTTTGTTGCAGTTTATACCCGGGGTATATGGGACTGGCGCCCTACCCACTGAGCCACAGGCACTGCCCAGGTTGCTGTTGTTACCATTATTGTTACTATTGTCGTTGTCATCCAAATCATGACTACTACTACAGATATAGAAACTAAGGTCCAGAAAAGAAATGACTTGAGAAACAGGGCAATGCCAAGACACAAATCAAGCTCCCCTGAGTCCAAGGCCTGTAAATGCTCTTCCCTACCTGAGTGCTCAATGAAAGTGACAGCCAGGCTGGCACCGAGGCCACAAGACCATGGAGATACAGACTCAGACAGCTTGATCTGCTCAGAAAAGAAGAGGCAGCCAGGCTCCATGGCTAGTGCCTCAGGCCCCCTTCTCATCCCACTGCTATGTGGCACTGGGCCTCATAATATCAGGCCTGTGGAATATTCACCCAGCAAGGAACCAGTACCCTTGACTCACATCCCTGCCCAACCTGCAGCCCCTTGCTTGGGTATCATTTGTCCAAAGTGATTGGGAATCGGGCATGAGGGTATGTCATTCATAGTCCAGTGCCTGTGTGTGTGCAGGGAGGCCCTGCAACCTCACCTCCCATCTCTCCTCATTAAGGCACATTACAGGGAGGTGAAGCAGATTAACCAGAAAACACTGAGTCAGTCATTATCCCACTGGAGGTTCACCTGTGGGCCCCTCATCAGCGCCCAAGCAATCAGAGATATGGCTCTACAGATGTGCCCACGGCATTCTCAAGGACACTGCTGGAATCAGAGCCCTCACAGAGTTTGTAATCTAGGCCTTCTCCTCTTTGGGTCCCCCTCGTGGCATGGCATGAGCCCATCAGACCTGTCCTTCACATTCCCCAGCCAACTCTGCCTCCCCCAGACCATTGTTCCGGATGCTGCCAGCAAGCCATCTTAGCCCTCTCGGGCTCAACACTTCATCAGCATCCACAGAGCCTTCCCTCATGTCCTGCAGCCTCTGGGTCCACTTCACACTGCCCCCTGAGGCTGGGCAGAGCCGATGAGTGTGCAGCACTGTGCCAGGCTCACAGCCCCATGGGCAGGAAATACGTTGGATAAATGAGCATATGCACATCTGAGGATGAGTAAGTTAACTCAGGGCGGCTTTGGACTCCGCACAGTGATTCAGCCCAAAAGTCTCTGGCTAGTCTTTCTGGGCAATCTAAGCTAAATGAACTCTGGTTGAGATTCTGAGTCTCAGTGGGAGTGTTGGGAAGCACACAGGAGTCTGTAATACCACATGTCTGTGTTAACACAATACAAGCTTAACAGAAATGCCAGGGGCTTGTGCCGTGGAGGCCAGGCTGAGTGCAGAGCCTGCTCCTCACTCTTTACCGCTGATTTGCTAGGTAACCTCAGACAAGCCCTGTCTTCCCTCTGGGCCTCTAAAAAACAAGGGTCTTGAGAGGTTGTCTCTGTGGTCACTGTGAGCCCTCAAATTATGTGTCAATGGTTAGAAGATAAATTTTCCCCCAGATTCTGTAGGGAAAAGTAGCCTCATCCAGGAAGGTTTCCTGATTGAATCCTCTCTCTTCTACCTCCTGTGTCGGATAAAATATGGCTCCTGCCATCCTTCAGAAGGACTCTGAGCTGTGGGGAGAGGCTGTAAGTGATGGAAACAGACTTCACCTCAGGACCTGTGCACCTGTTGTTCCCTCTGCCAGGCATGGTCCCTCCAATCAACACCCCTTCTTGTTCACTCAAGGCCTTCAGGGCCCAGCATAATGTAGTTTTTTCCTCCAGGACACTGCTGTGGCCTCCAGGCTGGCACAGCCTCTGCTTTAGGCTCTCAAAGAACCTCAGACATCTCCTCAGCACCAAGCATATCCATAAGCCACAACCTTTTGGGTATTTCTTATTTATTGTGATTCTTTCACAAGTCTGTAGGCTCCCTAAGAGCAAGCCCAACCTATCTTGTTTACTGATGTACCCTAGTGCCTGGCTCTGTGCCTTACAGAAAGCAAATGCTAATGGATATTTGTTAAATGAATACATGACTTGATGGGTAGCTGTGGACAAGTTACTTTGCCTCTCTGGGCCTCAGTTTCCCCATCTGAAAACAAAGTGACTAGATGATTTGCTCAGAGAGAGCCAGACTGTCATAAGAGGATGGTCCAGAGGCCTTGGTCACACCTCAGCACCCAAGGTTCCCTCCAGCACCTCACCTTTAACTGGGAGCTTGTGCATGGGCCCATGCTATTTTTGAATGGCTTTGAGGGAAAACTCCAGAAGCATCATCTCATTAGCAGCTAGAGGAAACTCAGCAAGGCCAGTCCTCACCACAGGCAACAGCTAGGAAAGTCCTGGGAAAGTTATTGTTTATAGTGTCTCTTTGACTCACCTACCAGATGGGCGCTCTTGGCAGGCCAGAACCATGTCATGCAAGGTAACCAGTCAGGGCCTGGCATAAACCGCGCTTCAGGAAATCATCTTCTGAATTGAATCTGGAACTTTATGGACCTTGTTCAGGCCCCAAGAGACTCTTGGGAAAGGCCTTACTGGTCCCATCTTTACAGCCATAGCAGGGACTGCTCCTCTGCCCAGGGTCACACAGGCTGGCTGCTCAGCTGGGGCGGCCTTCTATTTCGCACCCTCTCTTGCAAATCCCTCAGGAGGGAGTTTGTATAGTGAGACATTTTTTTCATCTGCTGACTCCTGGATTCAGTCTCTAAAAGCAGCTGGTGACCTGACAAGAGGGATGACCCAAGAGAGGGCTGCACCAGTACCATCCTAACATTGCTTATGGCCAGTGAGTCTCCAGGCCACCGATGGCTACATAGTTCCACCATCCCTGTGACTGACAGGATAATGACCCAAGACCACCCCAACTGGCCAGATGATCATTACAACCCCTGTCCAAAGAGCCCTGGGAAAGGACACCATTCAGCAATAGCAAAGCAACCAGGCAAGTCGCCAACCCCCTGGCTGACAGAGGGACAGAGGACACCTGGGCAAGAAGCCACCAGAGCCCCAAACAAGTTCTTCTGACCTTGTGGGATGTTGTAACTGGTGAAACTTGACCAAGACCAATGAAAAGCCCACTGTCAGCAAAGTCCAGAGTGCCTTCACTCACACCTGGCAGATGCGTCTGCCTTCAGGAGGGCGGCCCTGGCCTGTGTCTCAGTGGCGGCAGTGGTGGGCATGAGTTGCGGGCATACCTGCTCAGGCTTGATGGGCTCCGTGGTGGTGAAGATGTCCGAATAGTGCTGCCTCTCAAACACACGGTCCAGCACCTCCAGCTGCTGCTGCGTGAACAGGTCTCCCCGCATCTGCTTCCGGAGGAAATCTCTGCCTGGAAGCGAGTGACCGTTCGGCACTGGAGACTCCTGAATACCTTTGATGAGCATGAGAGAGGAAGGGTGAGTGGAGGTTATACATGTTGCTAAAGACAAACAGGTCAGAACCCGAGACTGGGAAGAGGGGTGAGAGACACCTCGGCCCAGCTCCCTCCCTGACAAGAGAGGAAACAGCCAGGGGCTCAAGTAAGGGGCTGCCTTGCCCAGGGCACCGGCCATGAGTCCAGAGCCAACCACCCATAAACATGGGCCCGGCACTGTGCAAAGAAAGCCCCTTTGACAGGCATCATCTCATCTAATCCTTACAGTGACTCCCAACATACATTATTACTTTCCCCATTTTGCTGATGAGAAAATTGGGACCCAGAAAGATTAAATGATTTGCCTGAATACAAACTCTGGCTGACTCAGAAGCTTAGTCATCAAGAGCTGCTGCCCTCCCCATACTAAAGACATTCCTTGGAGGTACAGTTCTCAGAGTTGATGTCCTTATCCTAGACCTTTGCACCATATCACATGACTAGTCAATAAAACACTATGCTAGGAAGATTGTTGGAAAATAGATGCTCTATTGCAACCCTGGTGGAAGTTGGTCATATACCTGTGCTAGACACTTTGACAAATTCTGTCAAAATCACAAATGCCCATTCTTTTTGATATAGTGATCGCTCTTCTGGGGATTTATTTTATTTTATTTTTATTTATTTTACAGCTAGACTTACACATATGGGAAGTGATATATGTACAGGTTTCTTGTAGCCAAAGACTGGAAACAACCCAATAGTTTATTTGTGGGGCTCCTGGCTAAGTAAGTTATGGCATACTTGCATAATGGAATACCATGCAGCAGCAGAAAGGAATGAAGACTCACTCTGTGCGTTGGTGAGATCTTCAAGATAAATGTTATATGAAAAGGAGAGAGGGTAAATGGTGGGATCACACTTATGGTGCATCGTAGAAGGGTACAGGTGAAAACTACTAAATGCAAAATACAAATGTGTTCACTCGCAATAAACGAGAAAAGCCCATGAAGGTTATGTCAAACAGTTGGATGAAAATATTTCAGATTGTATATGAAGCCAACACAGTGTACCCCATGATTGCACTAATGTACACAGCTATGATTTGATAAAAATTAAAATTAAAAAAAAACAAGGTACAGCACAGCATGTATCATATACAAACTTTTCTGTAAAAGAGGAAGAAAATAAGATTTTATGTGCTACATATATCTTAAGTATATATCTCCAAAGGATATATGAGAAACATTTATAGTGGTTACCTATTTGGGGAGGTAGGAACTAAGTGACTTTTTGTAGTCAGTGGGAGACTTTTTGTAGTGTGCTTCTATGCTTGGTTTAGTTTCAGAAGTTTAACTGTATTACCTATTCAAAAACGTAAATTAAGGAAGTACAAGATTAAATTCCCCTTGTGTTTTGTGCTGTGAATCTATGATGATGATGATTACATTTCAAAGAAAATATTATGAATAATCAATTTTTAAAAATGGGATGAAAGTCTTGGACTTGAACTGCTCAAGATGAAAGTAAGCATGAAGGGCAGCAGTTGCCAGTGAGAAGTGGCTCCAGGAGGCACGTCATTCCCAGGGCTTTCTAGGACCCACTGCTCACGTAGGGCTGACTGGAAGCACTACTGAAACTCAGCCCAAAGGTGAACACCAGCATGGGTCAGCTCTCACGCTGAAAGGCACCCACGTGGAGGCTAGATCTGACCTCCAACCCCTGCCAGGACACTTCTGCCATAGACTAGACTTTATCCATCATATCAAGCCCCAACCCCCATGGAAGGAATGAGGCCAGACCAAGGCACATGAACCATGGAGAATCATGTCACTGAGACAACCAAGACTCGCTGCTTCCTCAACTGTCCTACCTGGAACAGCTGCAATGTGGGCACTGACATCTGAACAAAGACACCAGCTTCAGGCCTTCGCTGAGCCCCACTGGAGACTGACAGGCTCGGGGGGCCAACAAACTCTATGGGAAGGACCTTTAGAGACTCCTAAGCCCTCTGACCCAAGGCTTCACATCAATTTTGACCCAAGAGTATATTGAGGCTAGGCCACACCCTGCATGACTAGATACTCCCATATGTGGGCCAACGCAGAAGCTGGTCTCTGACCAGATGTCCCCAGCCTAACTCCTAAGTCCTTCCTTTGGCAGCCTGTGACACTGGCCTTCCACAGGACAGGTGCCTGCTCCTGCCCACAGGACATCATCCTCAGAGACCCTTCTTTGATCACCACCCATCCCATGGGGACCATTCCCACAGGTCATGGAGATTGGCAGCATAGGGGACTCACAGCCCAGTCTGTCTGCCCAGCAGTGCTCTTCCACCAGTCAGCATCCACCAAACAACCCTGTTCTCACAGGTTCTATGCATCTAAGCATACACAGATGTGCATATGTATACACACACACATACACAAAAGATAGCTCAGCCTGTTCCTCCTCAGCTGATGCAGAGCCCGGTCCATCCTTGCTCGGCTGGAGGCCAGTGGCATCATCGAAGCTCACTGTAACTTCAAACTCCCCAGTTCAAGCGACCCTCCTACCTCATCCTCCCAAGTTGCTGGGACTAGAGTTACCCCCACCATATATACCCACCTCATTACTTTCAATTTTCAATTTTTTGTTTGTTTGTTTAAGACAGAGTCTCACTTTGTTGCCCTCAGCATAGTGTCAGGGCATCGTAGTTCACACAACCTGAAATTCTTGGGTTCGAGCAATTCTCTTGCTTCAGCCTCCCGGGTAGCTGGGGCTACAGGTACTCACCACAAGGCCCAGCTATCTTTAGGAACAGGGTCTCACTCTTTCTCAGGCTGGTCTCGAATCCATGAGCTCAGGCAATCCACCTGCCTCGGCCTCCCAGAGTATTAGGATTGTAGGCATGAGCCACCGTGCCTGGCTAAATTTTAATTTTTGTAGAGATGTTACCCAGACTGGTCTTGAACACCTGGCCTCAAGTGATCCTCCCAATATTAGAGATTATAGGCATGAACCACTGTGCATGGCCTATTTATTTTAGTATTTTTAAAAATACAATTAAAAAAAAAAAAAAACAGAACATGTGATGACCAAGACTGGCCTCTCCTCATGTTCTAAAGGGGACAGCCCACTTTACTCAAATGATGACACAAGTAAACATAGGACTACAAACTCTGATTGATGCTCAGGAGAAAAAAAGGACATAGAAATACATGTGGCCATTGTACAGTGAGGGAGAGAAGTGAGCTCAGGTGGGGAAGAGTCAAGGAAGTCTCCAAAGGGAAGCCATGCTTGGACTGCAGTGAAGGATGTAGGTCATAGAGCAGAGGGTGCCAGGCAGAGGAGACTGCCCAGACAAAGGCCCTGAGATAAGAAGGAAAGAAAGAGAGGGGGTGAGGGAAAGACCCGGAAACACCAGAGAGGGCTGGGGAAACAACTGCCCTCCGAGTTCCTCAGTCCTAGGGCCTGAGTCACTCATTCCTTTAGAATAAGCTCCCAAGCCTCCTCTTTTGGTAGAAACTAGTAGCCAGAAAAGATGGGAGTTCGCATTTGTGAGTGTTTGAAGGTGACGTGCAGGAGTCCAGCAGTTGGCTACAGATGATCCAACATGCCCAGGTGGAACAGAAGCCATTCCTCATTGACATGTGCCTCCTCCTCCAGGATGCCTTCCATCACGTCCCAGCCAATCCCCAGCTCCTATTCTCAGGACTCTGACTACTTTCCCCCTTATCTTAGGAACCAAATCCTCTGGACCCTTTACTCTCATACTGTGTTCTTAGCAAGCTTCTGGGGAAAGGCTGTAGGTAATTCATCTCTCTCTCCTCTACAAGAATATCTGTGAGATAAATAAACAAGTTAGTAATACCTATGGCAGCCACCTTCATGTCTTGCCTGTAAATGTTAGGATGCCTCCATCTGACCTCACTCATTCATTCTTCCCTCAGCCAAACTCAGTGAGCATTAATGCTAGGGATACAGCAACAGACGAAAGTTGACCCAGCCCGTGTCCTTATGGAGACATGTTCAATGGAGGAGGCAAACAGTAACTGAAAAATAATCAGACCAGTAAAGATGCAAGTATCAACCAACGCAAGTATTCTGACAACAAGGTACATGGTTCTAAGAGGGTGGGGCTGTGTCAACTGGCCTCTGGTGTCACAACAGTGAGTGCATAGTGAGAATCAGCCAAATGAACAGATTATATGCTCAAAGATAGATACCAAAATGAATACCAAAACTCATCCCCTGCATGAGAGCAGGTGTGAACCTCCAGGCCTCTGGTGTAAGCTTCTGTAGCATTTCTCATCTGCGCTGCAAAGATGCTGTCTGACTTAATTGGAGAATATAGTCTTGGAGGCAGGCTACAGAAATGCTCAGACCCATTTTATTCCAGGGAGAAAAATCTGAACTTACATTGTGAATGGTATACTTAAATATATGGACAGACAGAGGCAGAAGTACAAAGGTATACAGGGGGCATGGTATCTTTAAATCTTTTTTTTCTACTCCAAATCAAATAATATGTAATAGACCCAGTGCTGGGCTTAGTCAACCATGGCTCGTAGAATTAACATTCTGGAAGCTAGCTTCAGGGGAGCAAGGGGCAGGAAGCCCCGTCTCAGGGAGCAAAGAAATGCTGGCTTTAAATTTCAGGTTAAACCAATGTTATTCACAACCGGGCTTTGAAGCTAAAAGCTTTACACAATCAGGTCTGGTCACGCAAAGAAGGAGGAAGCAAAATAGCCTCAGATTCCCATCTGTCAAGAGAAAGCTGTCTCCTGTGTGTCTTAAAAGATCATAAACCCATTGCGTTTTCTTTAGAGCACAGCAAATTCAGGGGTTTTGCATTTTTCTTGGACGGTTCTGGTTTGTTTCTTTAAAAAATCATCATGTGCTTTATGTCTGCAGATGTTCACTGGGAGGGAAAAAAAATAAAACAAACGGGAATCTCTGAAATCCCTTCTGGCACCCCGGCCATTGAGATGCAACCCTAGCAGGGGCTCCTCAGCCCCAGGAAAGGAGGTTAAAGCCACAGGGCCACAGTCAGCCTCCAGCCCTTCTCAGAGTCCCGTCCTGTTTCTCTACGGAGTCCAGGCCAGAGCAGAGCCCTTCTTCATGCTCACAGCTGCTCCTCAGCATGGCAGGGCTGAGTGGGAGAAGGGTTAGGAGCCAACAGGTCTGGATTCTAGCACCAGCTCTGCCCTTCCTTGCTGTGTGAGCCCAGGCAAGTTCTTCTCCCCCTCTGAACCTCAGAGCCCCTCAGAGCCTCAGAGTGAAGATGAAGGCAGTCACTTCTAACCCTTTTCTCCTCCCAATCCACCTAGATTTTGTTTACTAAATAGTATTAAGTGGGCAATAACTTATTTTCCCATTTGGGTGGTTTGTGTAGTCTTGTCGTGGGATCCCTGCCCAGTATCCATTCCACCCTTACATGACTGCCCAAGATAGCCAAGGGGATGGTATTCTGTTTCCCAATACTTGGTTTGGGGATGAACATACATGTGAGGGGAAGCCTATTGGAGTTTTCTGAGAAAAAGCCAGACAGGAAGATACTCTTCACTGGGATACACATACTCTTAAGCTTTTTTTTTTTGAGACAGAACCTCAATCTGTCACTCTGGATAGAGTGCTGTGCCATCACAGCTCACAGCGACCTCCAACTCCTGGGCTCAAGCGAGTCTCCTGTCTCCGCCTCCCAAGTAGCTGGGACTACAGGCGCCTGCCACAACGCCCGGCCTTTTTTTGGTTGCAGCCGTCATTGTTGTTTGGCGGGCCCAGGCTGAATTCGAACCTGCCAGCTCAGCTATACGTGGCTGGCGCCTTAGCCCATTGAGCCACAGGCGCCAAGCCTACTCTTAAGCTTTTGAAATTGTGAAAATAATTCCCAGGTCCTATTACTGTTGCTATGCCCTACAACACTCCTCACCGTACACCGGGGTCCAAGATCATCTTCAGATCAGTCCATGGGCTGCTTCTTACTCACTGTATCCCAGACCTACCTCCCCCATTGAGGCTGAGGACAGAGACAAGTCTTGGCAGTTCACCTGCCATAGCAATTCAGAGCCAAGGTGACCGGGGAGACAGCACTGATTTGATATGGGGCATTTTCAACTTCAGTCAAGTGAGCCCAAGGAACTTGAAGTTGGTCTCCTTAGGTGGCTTCAATGGCTAATTCTAAAAGCAATCCATAAAGCAGAGACCAACCAAATTCAGACCATGCTAATTTGCTTTTATAAGGATTAAATGAGATAATCTCCATGACATGTTTAGCACAGTACCTGGCACAAGTTCATACAATGCTAACTGCTGTCATCATCATTTTCATCAGAAAAACCCTTCCCAAGCTCCCCTAGGATGAAGCCCAAGGCCAGCAGGCCCCCATGATCTGCCTCCCCAGCAGCAGGCCACACAAGTGTCCCCTCACCCCTGCTCCTCAGTGCCACCCTGCATTCTGTTCTCTTGCTGGCATGCCCTTCACCTCTGCCCATCAAGACTCAATCCAAAAGCCACCTCCTCTCTGAAGTCTGCCTTCAAGTCCAAAGGCTGAATAAATCACCCTTTCTTCTGGATCTCCTCAGCAGGTTGCATGGGGTTATTGCCTGGAGTTAACTCTTCACAACCCATCCTGTGAGTTTGGTCTTCTTTCCCATTTTAAAGATAAGGAAATTGGCACAGAGAGATCAAGTAACTTGCTCAAGGTCACGCAGCAAATACAGAGCAGAGCACTTGCTCTCCTCACAGGTGTGGTACAGCATACTGGGGAGGCCTGTGTGCTCCAAATCCAGACAGGCCTAGGTTCAAATCCCAGAGCTCTGTCTCTTACAAGCCCATGATATTTGACCTTTAACCTCTCTAGTGCTCAGTTTTCTTATTGAAGAAAATTGCAATTGATAAAAGAATTGTTTGAGAATGTATGTTAAATGCCTAGCATAACACCTGACATAGTAAATGCTCAATAAACATGAGCTGTTTCTAGGATTCTTATTTCTTTCTTTCCTTTCTAAGAGTATGAGCTGAGCATAGAGCCCATAGCTGATTTACCTCAAGCACAGGAGATGCTAATCAATGTTTGTTGACTGAATGAAGAACCTAGGAAGACTTGAGAGGTTGCAGGGCTATATAGTTCAGAGGAACTCAGCAATAGGACAGTCTCTAGCATCAGAGAACTCAAGAGTGACCTCCTCCTCATCCTGAAGGAGAAAAGAGTGAAACGACTAAGAGTTTATGTTCTGCCTACTTCTAAGAAAGATTTGAGGCAGTTCATAAAATTTTGAACTAGAGAGGATGATAAACTACCAAAACTCAGCTGAGCTCTGAACTTCCTGGCAGCACATACCAAAAGGAAAATGCACCAAGCCATATATTGCTCAGAGTCCAACAACAAAAAAATGCCATTCACATACTCAAACTCAAACCAATTTACAGAGCTTCAGTTCTCTGCTTGGTGCTGTTTGGAGTGCTTAGAGCGACCCAGAGATGACTAACAATGGGAAAAAGGTATCCTAGAGAAGAGACCATCTGAGCCAGGCCTGGGAGACAAAGTGTCCAGGTAAGGAGATGAGATTCCAGCCACAGATAACCCGCTGGCAAACATTTCTAGGACATCTACTATGAGACAGGCCCCATGCTAGGGGCCAAGGTGGCAGGGCTAGAAATTTCCAGTGGTTGCCCAGAACCTGAATCAATGTTCCAAGTGATTTTCTAAATCCCATCTCAACTGGGGCCTCAGACTGAGAAAAATCAAGGTAGCATGGAGGAAAATTCCATTGGAACTACTATTATTCAGCCATTAGTTTCACTCAATCTTTCTTCTCAGAGAAGGAAAACGCAGAATTGTAAAATTGCCAAATACGTTCAGGCTTGACCAGAATGAATCTGATTGTGCCGGATGTTACCCAATGAGTCATAGGTTGTCAGTGAGGGAAAGGCCCCAAGAGGCTGGTGATTCCACACTTAAGGATGGCAAAGGGTGGCCAGATGGCAAAGGGATTTGTCCGGGATCAGACAGCAGAGCTGAAGGGAGCCTGGCCTAGGACGGAGGTCCCTGATCCTGCTCAAAGCCTCATGCATCTGTTCATTCCTGAGCAGCATGTTGGTCAGCCTACCTTGGGCATCTGAGCTGGAGGGGGGTTCAAGTCTTAGTCCCTGTCCTTGAGTGGAGAATGTAGACAAGTGAATAATGACAAGGCAGTAAGGTAAGTAATGGGAGTCTGAGAAGCTGAGACAGCCCTGGGAGCCAAATCCTATTCAGAGGTTACTCTGAGAGGCACTATTCTAAGTAAGCACCTTACCTATTCTATCCTCACAAAAACCCTATGATGTCAAGTCTGTTATTGCCTCCCATTTTACAGAAGAGGCAAGTGAGTTATTTAAGGGGCCTTAAATAACTTGCCCAAGGTCACACAGCTAAGAAGTGGAAGAGCTAGGATCAGAACCCAAGCCACATGGTCCCAGAGTCTGCTCCTGACCCTACACTACATCACTCTACTTAATCCAT
>CAUYON010142926.1:0-2500 GCA_963573935.1 Arctocebus calabarensis | reverse complement strand
CTGAGCAGCCTAAAAAGGACTTGAACCTGGATCTCAGGCCCTCAGCTCAGGACTTTTTCCACTTTCCCTTGATACCTCTATAATTTACATCAAATCAATGAGCTCCTACCAACAGAGAGAACTTCATTCTCCACTGTCAACATGGCCCAATGAGCTGTTATGCTTCCTTTGTGGCATTTAATTAATTTTCCCAACTCAAAGCCAAGATTACACTTTGGGAAACTAGGGACAGTGCCTCACCATGGCTGCCTGCCTGAGGGAGGTGGCTCTTGGAAACACAGCCCACCATGGAGGGTCTTGGAGACTGAGCCCATCATGAGGGTCTCTGGAGGGAGGCCAGAGCAAATACAGTTTGGAAATAAGCCTGGCATCTGCTCAGAGCTGGCGGACACTGCAAACATGCTAATGGACTTCCCTCTGACTGCAGGGAGCGGGTGACAAGCCATAAGTAAAGCAGGCACCTCTGGGAGGACCCATTGTTGAAGCCAGAGACAAGGCTAGGGATGAGGGCCTTGAGCGGGAGTCCTCAAACTTTTTAAACAGGGGGCCAGTTCACTGTCCCTCAGACTGTTTGAGGGCTGGACTATAGTTTTAAAAAAAACTATGAACAAATTCCTATGCACACTGCACTTATTTTGACATAAAAAAACAAAATGGGGGTGGCACTTGTGGCTCAAAGGAGTAGGGCACTGGCCCCATATACTGGAGGTGGTGGGTTCAAACCCAACCCTGAACAAAAACTGCAAAAAAAAAATGGGAACAAATACAAATACAATATTTAAAATGAAAAAAAGCGCCCCCTATCTGCAAAAAAAAAAAAAGACCTCCTAACTTCAGGGAAAAAAGGCTCCCCCTTAACCGTAAAAAAAGGCTGTACTAACTGCAAAATAAAAAAAAAAAAAAAGACCTCCTAACTTCGGGAAAAAAAAAAATCCTAACTGTTCTTACCTTGGTCCTCAGGCAGCAGCAGGCTCTGCACAGACAAGCTTGTGACTCATCCGATCACGAGTCTCAGTCTCATGAGAGGAGGAGTTGAGAGACAGAGAGAAGGAGGGGAGTTGGAGAGTGCGGCACACACTCCACACATGCCCACTGCCACAGGGATGAGTCGGCTGCTAAGCAGGACAGGCAGCAGCAGCAAAAACACCTGGCGGGCTGCATAAATGTCCTCAGCGGGCCACATGTGCCCTACTGGCCATAGTTTGAGGACCCCAGGCCTTGAAGGTAGGGTAGAGGCTTCGGACCACCCACTTAACTGGACTACCGCCTTTCTCCACAAAATGACAGCCCATGTTCCAGCATGTTCCCCAAACCCCACATCCCAGATTCTCATTCTCTGTTCCAAACATTTGGTACCTTGTCCTTGTCTGACCATATCAGTACATTCACAGTTCACTCCAGAAACTGAAAGGCTGGTGGGGGGGAGCCTCATGTGGTCTGATCTGGCCACATTGTTGAGACCCCACTGGAGGAAGATTAGACAGAGGCCCAAGGGTGAGTGGGGGCTCCTTACCCAGGAGAGTGCTAATAGTGTGGGAATGGCTACCCAGAGAAGGGGGCAATTTCAGGGAATGATCAGGAGCTAACGTCTGCTGCTGGAGTTAGTGACTCACTGAAAGGAGGGGACAGAACGCACCTCTGAAGTTCCTTGTCAGAGGTTCTGTGACCCCATCCACTGATGCCCCATCTCACTCTGAGCAAAACCTACCATCCCTCACAGCTTACTAGGCCTTGCTATATCTGGATAAACCTCGGCCGCACCTTTCTGGCCCCACTTCCTCCCCCTCTCCCCTTGTTTATTCTGTTCTGTCCACACGGGCCTCCTGACTGTTGCTCAGCTGTGTCAAGCACAGCCTTCCTCGGGGCCTCTGCACTCACTGTTCCCGCTCTCTGAAACATCCCTCCTCCAGATATCTTCTTGGCTCACTCTTCCCTCCCTTAAGTTCTCTGCTAAAATGTCATCTCATCATTAAGACCACCCTCCATAAAACAGCAAATATCCATCGCCCGATTCAGCAGGAAGCAGTTAGATTGAGTCTTCGCCCCTTTTCCCTAACAGCAGTTGGAGTTTCTACTCAGAGAGGGAGAACTGATGCAGGACAATTGGTGCCCTAGCCAGCTCAGCGGGGCTGGTGGACCTTCTGTCTCCTCCTTGGCAGTGTCGGTGGTGTGGCAGCCAGCTGAAGAGCCAGCAGGCTGGATGACAGGCAAGGAAGGGGACCTCCAACCTCCACCAGAGGCTCCAATTGCCAAAAAGGCTGGACAACTGCTGAGGAGACACCTGTGCCTTGGTGTCTCCTTCACTTCACACTCAAGACTAAATGTGGAACCCCCATCTCCTATGCCTAGGTCAATTTCCTGTGAATTTCCTAGGCCTCAATTCCATGAATGGACTGTATCCATTCATTGATACATTCATTCACCTTGCCCCTGGTGGAAGGGACTGTATTCATTTGTTTCCTGGCCAAGGAACCCATACACCTATATATACCCTGAGACT
>CAUYON010142924.1:0-13553 GCA_963573935.1 Arctocebus calabarensis | reverse complement strand
ATGTGAACTTCCCCCAACAAATGCAAACAATGCAACCTAATCATTTATCCCCTCATATTAATCTGAAAATAAATAATGAATTTTAAAAATAAAAAGAACAATATCAAATAAAGCACTCTGGTTTTCTGGTTTTGTTTTGTTGAAATAGAATCTCACTTTTTTGCCCTCAGTGGAGTGATGGGGCATCACAGCTCAGAGCAACCTGAAACTCAAGTGACTCTCTTGTCTCAGCCTCCTGAGGAGCTGAGACTACAGGTGCCTGCCACCAGCCACAGCTACTTCTAGAGATGAGGTCTCACTCCTGCTCAGGCAGGTTGCAAACTCCTAAGCTCAAGCAATATACCCAGCTTGGTGTCCCAGAGTACTAGGATTACAGCCATGAGCCACCACGCCCAGCTCATATTTTTAAAAATAAAACATGTACATATACATAAGGGAGCAAATCATTAGATTTCAAAATACAATGGATGCAAATTATATATACCTAAAAAATGACAAACTGCAAGAGAATTTTAAAATAAATTACCCAAAGCTTAGCAAAAAAAATTAAAAAATGAAAAACACAAAAAAGAGGCTAATAGACATGGAAGAAAGAGAAAGATCTAACATTCATCTGTTGGAAGTTTTGGAAGAAGGGCCTAATGATAAAGGCTGAGATTTTTCCACAATTAAAAAGAAGACAAATACATAAATAAAAGAACCACCAAATTCTGAACAGAAATATTTTGTTTTAAATCACACCAACACTCATGCAGAGATGCCAAAGATAAAGAGAAAAATAATACAGGTGTCCCAAAGATCATCCATAAATAGGAAAAATTAGAAAATTGTAGCTAAATGTACCTTTATTTACAAAATAGTTATTACAAACTCTTAGAAAATATTCTCCACTGTTGGCCAGCTCCTCATAAAATGTGTAATGACTATGTTATAAATAAAGGTACATTTAGCTACAATTCCCCATTTTCCCTATGTATAGCAACTTTATAGATGACCTTTGGAACACCCTGTTCTATAAGTAGTTGGTTTGGGGAACCAAATTATCTATAAAGATATAACTATTTGACAACAAATACCTCATTGAAAATAATAGACACCAAAACAATCAGTGGAAGAAAAAGATCTTCTAAGTGCTCAAGAAAAATAAATTCCAAGCTAAATTACTAAATTATTCTATTCCTGAGCAAGAGCAAGTACGTATCACTACTAAAAATAGAAAAACTAGCCAAGTATCATGGTGGGCACCTGTAGTCCTAGTTACTCAAGAGGCTGAGGCAAGAGGATCACCTGAGCTCAAAAGTTTGAGGTTGCCATGAACTAAGAAGTCAGGGCACTCTAGCTACAGAGATTTTGTCTATAAACAAATAAATATTCTGTTATAGCAACATAAAACAGACCAAGAAAAAGCAGGTGAACAAAATATTTAATATACTACTACACCTAATTAGAGTGGCCAAAATCCCAAACACATGCGACACCAAATGCTGGCAAAGACAAGGAACCAAAGGAACTCTCATTCCCTGCTGGTGGGAAGGGACAGTTGGTGGATTCTTACGAACCTGAGAATACTCTATGTAATCCGGTAACTATGCCTCTTGGTCATTTACCCAGAGGAGTTGGAAATGTTTGCACACAGATGTTTATTGGCAGCTTTTTTTATAATTCCCCAAACTAGGAAGCAAATAAGCTGTCTTTCAGTGTGTGAAAGGACAGACAAACTGCTGTACATCACAACTGAAGAGCAGAATATTATTCAGCACTAAAAACAAACACGCCATGGGGTGGCGCCTGTGGCTCATGTACCGAGGGTGGCAAGTTCGGCCCAGGTTCGATCCGGCCCTGGCCAAACTGCAACAAAAGAAAAAAAAAAAAAGCAAGCCATGAAAAGACATGAAGGAAACTTAAATGCATGTGGCTAAGAAGCAAAAGTCAGTCTGAAAAGGCTACGTGCTATATGGTCCCAAGTACGTGACTCTCTGGAAAATTCAACACTATAGAGATAGCAAGAATGAAAGTTGCAGGGGAAGGAGGGATGAATAGTGAAGCACAGAGGGTCTTCCCAGGGAAAACACTTTGCGTGACACTGTAACAAACGGTGCATACATGTCCTCGCACATTTGTGTAAACCCGTAAACTGTCCACACTGGGAAGGACCCCCCTCGTGTGAGCTGTGGGCTCTGGATGGTAAAGATGCACCGCTGTAGATTCACCAGTTGTAATAAACGTGTCTCTCCAGTGGGGGGTGTTGATAATGGGGGCAGCTCTGTGTTTGGAGGCCAAGGGAAATATAGTAAATATAATATATCTCTATACCTTCCTTTTAATTTTGCTGTGAACCTAAAAAAAAAAAATTCTTTGGAAAAAATATATTTAAATAACCCAACCAAAGGCTTGATATAGTAACATAAAAAGAACTCAAATCCCGAGAGGAAACACTACTTTTTTCCTAGTACATTCAGAACATTTGCAAATCTTAACAGTGAACTTTTTTATTTTAATTTTTGATTAATCTTCACTAGATTCTCATTTGCCAGATGCTTTGGGGGTGAATTTGCCTTTTTTTTTTTTTTAACCCTTGGGCAATTCTGCAGAATATTTGTCTACATTTGTTTTTTTGTCACAGACGCCATCTCTGTAAATACCAACACGCTAATACAATGTGTTCCACATTTTTATACCAAAATAAAATAAAAATTCAAATCAGGAATAAAATGAGAGCCAATGAAGTGTAACAGGAAAGCTATAAATATAATTTTAAATAATCCATGAATAAGATAACAAATCATAATGAAAAATACGTGATTTGTAAACTGAATGACAACGTAAGTACTGCATAGTAACATTTGTAAGAAACAGCAATAGTAGCTCTCAGTGGAAAAAGGATAGCCTTTCATGTATCTATTTCAAAAAGTAAAGAAAAACTGAAATTAATGAGCTAAGGAGTCAATTAAATAAGGGTGGATAAGTATAACAACATATACAAAGAAAGTAGAAAAAACATTTTAAAACAAAATGTAATAAAATTAAAAACAAACAAGAGAGATGATCAACTCCTCAAAACCTATCTTGTTGGGAAAAAAATAACAACAGATAAGTCTTTGGCAAAACTGACCAGGGGAAGGGGGAGGCAAAGTCAGACCTACAGCACCTGGAAAAATGAGAATCTAGGGTGTGAGATTAATCAAAAATTAGAAGGAAGTGGGGAGACTGGGTGGGGGGAGTGTAATTAGGGGGACCACACCCTAGGGTACATGTGAAATTTACTAAATGTAGAATATAAATGTCTTAAACACAGTAACTAAGAAAATGCCACAAAGGCTATGTTAACCAGTTTGATGAAAATATGTCAAATTGTATATACAACCAGTACACTGTCATGATTGCATTACTGTACACAGCTATGATTTAATTAAAACAAAATTTTAAAACTCAATAAACATAAAACGTGTTGTAAAAAAAAAGACTTCAATATCAAGGGGTTTAAAAATAATCTCTTTTGTCAAATCTTCAAATATGTTTTGTCTTTCAATAATGTTTTCCAAAAGGCCATTGTGAGTTGCCCTGAGAACCTCACACATCTCATGCTATTGCAAAAAAAATTGCACCAGGGGTGGCACCTGTGGCTCATCAAGTAGGCAGCCGGCCCCATATACGGAAGGTTGCGGGTTCAAACCTGGCCTCGGCCAAACTCCAAAACAGAAAAATAGCCGGGTGTTGTGGTGGGCACCTGTAGTCCCTGCTACTCAGGAGGCTGAGGCAAGAGAATCTCCTAAGCCCACGAGTTGGAGGTTGCTGTGAGCTGTGTAACGCCACAGCTCTCTACCGAGGGCAATAAAGTGAGACTCTGTCTCTACAAAAAAAAAAAAAAAAAATTGCACCAAAAACATTAAGCACCATTTTTTGTTCACTCCAAGATGTAGTGCCAAGTTCTCACTAAAATCCAGATTTAGTTAAACACAGAGAAGTTATTTTTGTTATTTCTGATTCCATGCTTCAAGCCATTTTTTTCAACTTACCAGACAGAAGTTCTGAGCCTCTGCAAATTTAAAGAGACATTAATTGATGCAGTATTGAAATGGGTAGCCAACCTGATACACAAGAATTATTAATAGTACCTAGATGGGCTTGGTTTTAGACAATGTGGAGCCACAAGTAATTCGGCAAGACAATCAGCTGGCGATTTCCGGGCCACCATGGGAAATACTACCGTATGAGGAGGCAAAACTATCTGGGGTGCGGGGCAAAGCTCCCGCCCCATTCAGCAAAGTCACAAACTTGAAGCCTCTTACAATCCATCCTCGCACTCAGCGCTTCCTGCTACTTCTACTGAACGCATGTATATATATTTAAATATGATGTTAATTCTTCTACAAAGACCACATCTTAAGATCAAGAAAATTTTCTTCACTGAAGAATAGTACAGTTAGTCTCCCTAAATAAACAGAGGTGAAAAATCTCAATGCATAACTATGCCGAACTAAAACATTTCTAAACCTTCCACTGCCTCCCTCTCCTCAGACACCAGCAAATCTTTACTCAGCCCTAACACTAGTACCCGCTCTTCCTTGCCTTTTGACCTATGGCTTCACAGAACCTAGGCTGAACTCCATGAACATGTAAGACTTTAAATTAGTTTTCTTCTAGCTCTGAGCCTTTGGTCCATTTTTGAAGCCTCTGGGGGCTGTGTGGAATCTTCACACTAGTGTCCTGCTCTTTCTGGGGTCTCAGCTTCTACTTAGCCTGCCACCTCGACAGCCCATCCCTTACTCAACAGTGCTCCTTCACTGCTGGAATCCGACTTCCAACTGTCCACCTGGTTCCAGTACCCTATTCCTTTCTGACCTAATACCAGCCTGAATCCTAAATCTGTACAGGATTCCTGGCCTTGATCCACTAGACGGCACAGCTCTGAACACAACCCTGATCCAAATCACTTGTGAGACCCACACCCCAAGTCTTGCCCTAGAGACGCCACAGTAGCGAGTTTCTCCATTCTTGGTCTCCAAGATGCAGCCCCCTCCTCACTCCGTCTAGAGTCTTGAGAAGGCGAATATTTTTGCCCCCACTTTATAGGGATGAGGGCTCTGTTCATGAGAGTGGGTACGTACTTGAAGGAGTCACTGTAAAATGGTCAGTTAAAACAAAGAGAATAGAGAACAGAATAAAGATGCCAAAGGAAACTAGTCAGCAAACCAAAGATAGAAATGCACCATTTCTGAGGCGGAAGTCAAAATGAGTAAGTGTCGGGCTTCAAAAAAAAAAAGGTTAAGGAGAATTCAGTGGTACTCCCCTGTCCTTGGGGATATGTTCCAAGACCCCCGTGGATGCCTGAAACCACAGATGGTAGAGAACTCTACGTGTACAATGCTTTGCCCTCATACATACAGACCTATGATCAAGTTTAATTTACAGATTAGGCACAGTGAGAGAGTAACAACAATTACTAGTAATAAAACAAAACAATTACAACAACATATAGTAATACGTAAGAAGTGGGCACAGGCCCGAAAAGGTCTCCCCACCCCATTTATTCTTACTCCATTTACTTTCCAAACACAAACATCTTTCCAACATGGAGCATAATCTCTTCTCTGAAGCTTTACCTAACCCCAGCCAAGAAGTATGGGATTATTTGTACCTAGGTTCACCTCCTATCTTATAGGTGGTAGCAATGATCACATATCATACATAATGTTTTGCAGATCTTTCCTCTCTATAAATTTTTGTAAGACTTGGAGTATGGTTTTTGCCTTCGAATCTTCACTTTCTGGTATAATATCAGAATATTATTCACTTACAACTAGTCGTTTTCACCCCCATTGTCTGTTTAGTGCTGTATTTATTATTCTATTAGTGTCTATGAATTTACACTTCAACTCTTCACTGTCCGCCTTCCGTCTGCTTGTGACCTTCAAGGGAAAACCTACTTGATTTATTTCTGGTTTCATAATCCACAGGATAGAACTCTAATACATGATAGCTGCACAGCAAACGCTTGCCTCACTGCAGCAACTCTACATCTTATTAACAAAGAGGAACACAACATGGTCCCTGCTTTCCAGGTGCTCACCATCTAACCGAATTCCACTTACAAGCTCGGATATGCCACATGATCAGAAATCACTAGGGAAACACAGGTAAGACCCCACAAATAGATACTGACCACGGACTATAGAATCAAAGTATGCACTTCTATCCATCGATTAACAACAAGAAGAGATGCTTATGTCTGAATCAGCCTCCCCAAAGAGATTATTGCTTGCATTATTTTAGGCACTCTATCTTCCTATGAGCTGAAACATGCTGTATCACATAATGAGTAAAAATTTGAATTCTAAAGCCAGATTGCCTGAGTTTAACCCTAACTCTACCACTGATCGTTTCTGTGACTTTGGGCAAGCCACTCAACCCCATTGTGCTCTAGCTTCCTTCTCTGCAAAATGAGAGTACTAAAAGCACCCACTCTATAAAATTGTGACTATGTAAATAAGTTATCACATATAAATTGCTTAGAACAGTACCTGGCACATAGAATTAGCTAGCTTTATTACTATTTCTTCTAACACTAAATTTACTCATGCAAAGATGCCTCTGAGCTGTTCTGCCCTTGAAATGTACAGATTTAATTCAAACCAAAAATTCCGAGAGAAAAGTAATGGAATGGTACTTTTCCTCTTATAGTCAGAAAGATGTACATTTGCACCTCACTGGGATGGAAAAAAGTCTACATATTCATTTTGGTAGAAACTGTCAGGTTCTCATCTCACCTTACCCTCACAAGCACCCCGGTGGGTTCCATCCTCCATGCATTTGCCATATGATCCCAGGGAAGTCCTGGGAAGGTACCCGACTAGAACTGGCCACCCCAGCCCTTCCCCAAGTGTCTGGAGCTGGGATGGTCCTGACATGTTCTCAGAGGCTGATGGTGGCCATACGCTGTTCCTGAGGGCTGCAGGACAGGACAGCTAGTGAACAGTGAAGAGCTGAGGAGGGAGGCAGGGGGAGAAAAGAAAGGCCAACAGGGTCCAGGGGCTGAGTCTGTCCTAATCCCGCCATTTCTAAGACCGGCTGCGGACCTGCCTTAGATATGTCAGACATTGCCGACCATTCGTTTGAGTTACCTCTGGTCATAATCAGTGTTATTCAGTGACAAATAGAAGTAACGGTCTTTCTCTAATAATGCTTTAAAGGGTCCATGGAAGATGAAAAGTAACTTCCAAAAATCTTAAGTGGAAGACATGCAGAAGTCTGATTGCATCATTATCCAAAGCTGTACTTATGACCCTTCAATCCACGAAAAAGAGCCCTCAAGTAGTAATCTGAAATCACAAAATGCAGGCTGAGGTTGCTATGGGTCACCTCCATGATGAAGACACCTCTGCCGTCTGAATGGGTAATGATTAACTACATTACACAGACAGGAAAAATAAACACATGACTGTCAACAGCAATTTTATTATACAACCTACATGAAGGTCCTTGGTCTGCTTGCAAAACTCTTCATAATCTTGGTCAAAATCCATTTTCCGCTGGTCTAAGAAATTATATTCCTTTTTCTTTATGGTTGTAACAATGCCCTGAAATATTATGAAAGAAATAAGATAATATTTCAATATTCTTGTATTCCTTAACTAAATAGAACCCTTCAATGGAGAACCTGCACAATCACTCTCAAAAAATCAGTTTAGGGCTCGGCGCCTGTGGCTCAACGGGCTAAGGCGCCAGCCACGTACACCTGAGCTGGCAGGTTCGAATCCAGCCCCTGGGCCCACCAAACAACAATGACAGCTGCAACCAAAAAAAAAAATGGCCGGGCGTCGTGGCGGGCGCCTGTGGTCCCAGCGACTTGGGAGGCAGAGGCAAGAGACTCGCTTGAGCCCAGGAATTGGAGGTTGCTGTGAGCTGTGATGCCATAGCACTCTATCCAGGGTGACAGCTTGTGGCTCTGTCTCAAAAAAAAAAAAAAAAAAAAAAATCAGTTTAGCAGAAACCTTATTTCTTTAATTATTCACATTGCTTAGTGCCTTATTTCATGGGCAGTGTAATGTTGCCTTATTGTATTCAAAGAAATCATTTGGAAAGCATTTTCATGAGGTTTTATGTATTTTTGAAAAAATAAAATAAAAACCACATCTGAAAATTAGAAGAGACATTTCCTCTAAACATGTCTAACAAGTCAATGATTAGATTGAGAACCTAATGATTTCAGATTATATCTGAAACTATAATAAAGAGTTAGCCAGAGTGGAATTTACTAAAGTATTTGTGTTGAAAAGTTTTAGCCTTCTCAGAAAAATAAACAAGGCTTTAACAGAACACAAACAAAGTCAGAAGAAAAAAATCACATTTTAACAGCTTCAGAAAAACTACCATCATCCATGCCTCAAATGTCTTAAAGTGTCAAACCACAATCTACCACTTAAAACTTATCTAGAATTAATTGCTTCCTACTGCCCTGCAAAGCAGCAGTCTGTGACCATGGAAGTACAAATTAGGCAGTTCATCTCCTTGAAAATACTATTATCAGAAGCTTTGTTTGCTCTGAATAATGAGCTATAATGCTCCATGATCATTCTTAACCAGGTACTAAGCCATTCACAAACTCAGATGCCCACATTGTTGACAGAGGCATATAATTTTTATGAAGAATATTGGGACTCATTCTACAGTCTCCTCTTCAAAGTCATTTCCTTTTAAACATCAATTTAAATCTCTCAATGGACAAAAGTGTACAAACTACGGAACTTCTTGAACCAAGTTTATGAGTTAAGACAACCTACTCTTGGGCAGCACCTATAGCGAGTAGGGTGCTGGCCCCATATACCGAGGGTGGTGGGTCCAAACCCAACCCTGGTTGAACTGCAAAAAAAAAAAAAAGTAGCCGGGCATTGTGGCAGGCACCTGTAGTCCCAGCTACTCGGGAGGCTGAGGCAAGAGAATCGCCTAAGCCCAGGAGTTGGAGGTTGCTGTGAGCTGTGTGAAGCCATGGCACTCTACCAAGGGTGATAAGGTGAGATTCTGTCTCTGAAAAAGAAAATAAATAAAAAAATAAAACAACCTACTCTTTCCTGCTGCATTAATTACAAAATTAATCAATCTAATGATTCTCAATCTAATCATTTGCTTGGCAAATATTTAGGGCACACCTATTATGTGCTAATAGGCTCTGAAGATACAGGAGGAACAGAAAAGACAAATGTCCCTGCCCTCAGGGAATTTATATAGTCAATGGAGGGGTCAGACTATACTAAGTCACAAACAAATGGTGATCATTTCAGACAGTGACAAAACGGGTCATAGAGTGATTTAGGTGAAACAATTAAGAAAAACTGAATTGAGAAGGTTGTTTAAATCAAAATCTGGGGGCTGAAAAACAAGTAATCACATGATGGTCCAGAGGTAGAACTTTCCAGAAAAAAAGGCTCTGAAAGCCCTAAATGGACTGAACTACTCTTTAGTGGCTGAAGATTATCAAATGAGAAGAGAACAGAAGAGAAAGCTGGTGGGTAGCAGGGCCTCAACAACCATGCAAAAAAATGTGAAATTCATTTCTGCAGATGCCATTTTGAGCTTCTAACATTGGCACTAATACATGAAATTTTTACCTTATGCTTTAAGCACCATCCATATTTTATCACTGGTGTATCCACATTAACCAGTATTTTATATTTCCTAAGACATTTCCCAGTATTTTTATCATGTTAGAACAGACTCCTTACCTACGTTTAGATGTACACTTCAATGTTGCACTTGAAAATAAATTTTGACATATGCTCCAAAGTTATCTTTTCATTAAAAATAGGAAATAATTTATAAGATTCCAAACTGAAAAATAAAGGGATGCATTCCCTCTTTGTCTTCAAAAACTGTCCCTTTCAAAGTATGGACTAACCACTTTGTAGATTATACATGGTACACCTTCAAGGTTTGCTGCCATCTGAAGGCTTTTCTTTTTTCTCTCCCAAAACTTGGTATACTCAAGAAATGAAAAAGATTCCTTATATAGGGCTCATAGAGTATAATAATTAACATGTGGCAGTTAATTATGTAATCCTTTTCAAATTCAAGTACAAAAACTAATTTAAGTTTTCCTGTCACTATCCCCAAGTGAGAAAAAACTGACCATATCCACATTAAGAATTTAAAACACATTTTGTTTTATTATTAGACCACCATGCCCATTTTCAAAACTAAGATGAATCACACAGATATCCTCACAATATAAAGTAGGTAAAAATCAAAATAATTATGAATGTTAGAGATAGAATAAAATCTTGTTCTTTAAATTTTTTAACATGTATCCAAATAAAATGCTTAAATGCAGAGATCAGCAGATGCCACTCCAAACTCGGTGTCAACGAGGGGCTGAAACAGTATATTCTACAGTAAATATTTCTTGCATAAATCAATGAAATAATAAGTTATAATTAAATGTATTTCTTGTGCTGCTAATAAAAATGCTTTTTCCTAATAGTAATTAATTTTAGACTATTGGTAAGCCATTCTAATAACCAAACACCTGAAGACAACATATTAGCACCATTTCAAAATTCTCAAATAAATCTAATTTCCTCATTATTAAAGGGCCATGAGATTATGCATTGTACACCAAAGGCTGATGATTTGAATTATTCTAAATACAGATATTCACATAAAATATTAAAGTTCAGTTGTGGATAATGATGCCAAATACAGTACAATACCTGGTATTTAGAGACCATATTTTCCAGCCCTTCAATTGTAGACTCTTGCAGGACTGAATACGTCTTGAAGGTTGTAAAGATGTCTATTATCTTGGCAAGCCGTCGATGAAAAGTTTCAAATTTTCCAAAAATGTACATCTCACTAAATTCAAATTGTTTTGCACTCGGATCTTGTTTAAGCTTTTGTTTTGTCTTGTGAAAGCAATGCTGGTATTCCTGAATATCAAAAAATACACATATAAGAAACAACCTTTCCAAGTGAAGGTAACAGAAGTTAGGATAGAATTGAAGTATTTTCAAACTTTCATGCCTTTGCACATACTCATCTCTCAGGCTGGAATATCACCTGTTCCCATCCTCCAATCTAGTACACTCTCAGTTATTCATGATAGAACCCAAAGGTGTAGCCTTCCTATGTTGGTCCCCTTGTTTGGGGAATAGCATCATTCTTAGTCTGTCCCCCATTCATCTAAGTAGAAGATGCGTAAAGAAATCCACCTTATCTTAGTCATCTTTGTAGTGTGCTATCAGGACACACTAGACTCCCAACGGAGTAGGAAAAGTTAATACATTTTCTGGGAAGGTTTATTAACACTCAATTTTCTTGACAGTAAAGAATTGCTGTTCTTTTTAGCAACCAGTAATACAGTAATTGCTAAATGATTTAAGATGGCTTCAACAAAAATAACATAAAAATAATAAAATGCCTACATATGTTACTAAGCTAACCATTACCTCCTTCAGTTTAATTGCAGATAATATTTTTTTCACAACAGCATCCTGCGGCTGGTTCCAGATCGAAGCGGTTCCATTGTTGGTAATGTAGGTTTTACATGCAGATATCATCTGATTGGTCACCTAGGATTTTCCAGTAAAATTATGCTAAGTACACAAAACGGCTTGGATTAAAAATTGGACTTGAGAGTCCTTAACTCCTCTGCCTCTCAGAGTTCACAATCCACAAACTCGGTGTTTATTTTTTTCCATCACAACGATGAGCAAACACTGACCCTTTGACATTGTCAAAATCATGTATGGAATCACAGAGTTGGTACCAGGGAAAGTCAACAATTCAGGCCACCTTGTTTCTGCAGAATGAATGTCTCAACCAACCAAGGAAATATTCACTTTCATACCTAAAAACTGATGAGTTTCCCCCACCTGCTGGGATCGCCTGGTCTAACACCTGACTCATAGTTGCTCAGGTCCATGTAAAGTGCTGTCCACCCTGATCTTTTCATGCCACCATGATCTGCAGCAAAGGGAGAAGTCCCCTGAGAAAATAGCAAAGCTAATGTTCAAAACCACAAACATTTTATTCATCCCTCTGCACTTTATACAAATCCTTCAGAGATTTATTGATTTTTTTTTAATAAAGTTAAAGGAAAATGAAATGGTTGTACTATACTTATGGAATGACATGATGCCCGGGATATGCAGTGCAAAGAATGGGGGTGCCGAGCTTTGCAGTGCTAGGGATGAGGGCATAGGTGAAACAAGATTGGGCACGTGTTGGGTGGGAGTTGCAGATTCTGAGTGATAGAGACACGGGAGATCAGGATACAATTCTCTCTCCATTTATACCTATTTCACAATTATTTTAATAAATAATTAAAGCATTTTGATAACTAGATAAATGGTTGTTTCGCCTTTCTTTTATGGTTTAGATATGGAAATGTGACCCATGAGGTTGGAGGTGGGGCCTGGTAGGAGGAGTTTGGGTCATGGGGACAGTTTGGTTATGAATGGCTTGTTGCCCACTAGAGATAATGAGTGAGTTTTTAGTTCACACAAGAGCTGGTTGTTTAAAGGAGCTTGACACTCACCACGTCCTCCTTGCTGTTTCTTTTCTCAACATGTGGTACGCCTGACCCCCTTCCCCTTCCACCTTGAACAGAAGCTCCCTGATGCCTTTACCAGAAGTAGATGCAGGCACCATACTTCTTGTACAGCCTGCAGAACTGTGAGCCAAATAAATCTTTTTTCTTTATAAATTACCCAGCCTCAGGTATTCCTTATAGCAGCACAAAATGGACTGATACACTTTTTTATTCTAAATCAAGTCTTGCAAATAATATGCATAAAATCTAGATTAATAATCCAAATTTACTTTTGAGTCTTATTTACTCAGGGAATATTCTCCCTAACCCCCGTATATAGTTTTAAAGTATGAAGAAGTTGGGAAAGAATCTTGCACACATCCTTCCTTTCAACGTGAACTACCTATAGGAAAGAAGGAAAAAAGTTTCCCAGGGAGCTCTAAAGGCTGCAAGTCTCTAATTTCAACAAGATTTATGCCTCCTACTTCATTGATATTCAGAACACAAGTCTTGATGAGTCAAAAATTCATCTATTTTAATGCAATATTTAAAGATTCTTGCCTTGATAATGAAAAAGTCATTTACTTCTTAAAGACTGTTTGAAAAGGGACTAGCAACAGTGCTTACCATAAACACTTACGAGTTAGAACATAAGGTTTAAGCATCATTATGTTTTTTGGCAGAATCATTATAATTGCTTTATAGATTACTGGAACGTTGCGAGTGACTTTTATTACCATGATTACTGTTCTAATAACACCAAGTAAACAACTGTGGCATCAAATAAATCTGGAACAGTAGCATATGAAATATGAAACAGGAGATAAGCAGTTATAGTTTCTCTTAATTAAAATTTACTCAATAGAAAAAATGATATGGTCAATAACACAGGGAAAGAAATACCAAAATAGAATCATTTTTTAATTTTATTACATAAATAAGAAAATATTTATTATAATAATTACTTTGGGAAATAAAGTATTATGATTTGCCAGAATCAGCCTCTCACATAAATTTAATTATATCTGTA